>JAVDPK010002924.1:328796-351284 GCA_034780415.1 Cichlasoma orientale | reverse complement strand
GAGCAAATATGTTTGGCACAACAATGCATTCAGATCACAGTTCTGCTTGCAAGATCTGCCAGACATGACAGGCTTAAAAAAAAAATCCAGAGACATGGCATGCACAGTTTCACAATTTCAGAATTCCCTAAATCAACAATTTTCCTTGATTTAACCCACACAGGTGGATCTAAAATCCATCTGGATAGTTTTAGGTCACATTTGACCCAGAACATCCTCAATATATAAAAGTTTGTAGCACATGTACAACAGTATAACATTTTAAAATGGTTTCATTTTTGTGCATTTCATGTCACCTTAGAAGTCTTCAAATTTCTGGCTAAAACAATGACATATAGGGTATTTTTCTGCAGTCAAAAAGGGTCAAATTTGAGAGTTATAGACTATTGATGAAAGACTTAATTGATATTTCTAGATTTTATTCCTGCATTGCCCCTCACAGTGTGGATCAGGAGTTTTCTTGCCCTTTAAATAACCGGCGTGCTCATCTGCTGCTTAGCCACGTATCGCCACGTTTGCGAGCATGCGCAGTGCCCAAACTTTAGTGTTCCGGGGTAGGTCAATGTAAAAAAAAAAAAAAAAAATCATTGTGTACTTTCTTACGTATCTATTATACGGAGCACAGAGAGAGGCGACAGAGGGGGTATTTTCTGAAGAAAGAGACGCTCTGAATACGGCACCGAGATGAACTTCTTCAGAGGAGTGATGGGTGGGCAGGCAGCCGGGCCGCAGCCGTCCGGAGCGGAGACGGTAGGAAGGCAGCACGGCTAGCAGCAGCTAGCTTAGTACTCTCCGCTGTACATCGTACAAACTGAGGACACGAACACATACTTGTGTTTTTATGCCCGTTATTTTTAGCTTCTTCACTAAAAAAAACACACCCAGAGGAATGTGTGAAGACACCTTTCCCTTCTCGAATGAGTGACAGCGAGCTAGTTAGAGGGCTAATGAGCTAACGTAGCTAATCTGTCAGACATCAGTGGCAGTGTGTATCTGCTGTACAGACACAATGAATGGGGGAATGTATAAAGGAAACAGACACTTCAGGACCAGCCCGTTTGGACTGTCAGCTGTCAACTGTTTAGACGTCAGAGTTTTGTATAGAGTCATACTGAACATATTGATGTCATGTCGTAAAATCAGCTGTTGTATAACAGAGAAAAATGGACCTGGTCTGTAGGGCTGCAGCGAGCTGTTATTTTCAGTATTGATTATTATGCCTCTCAGTCAATAGGTCCAAAAACAAATATATAATCCTGGAATGAGAAAATCAATAATTGGATGTGCATCAGCTCATGACAACCATGCATACTATTGCATGCAGGACTCTCCTGACACATTGCTGACATTGCTGACAAGCACATATAATCAGATCTTTGTCTGCAGAGGTTTTGTTCAGGGAGGCAGCTCTCACTCCTGCAGAATGCAGAGAACAGACAGAAACCCTGTCAATATTTTTTTTTTTTACCTTGTTGCTGGTCTCTCTGTCCACAGGAGTGTTAAATTCATTAATTTACTGTTTGCTTATCGACTAATTCTTGTCCCATTCTGCAGTAAAAAATTGTCATCAGTTTTCCAAGAGAACATGCATTCCAACCTGATTTGGTTTTTGCTTCTGGAATCTGACCTGTATGATGACTTAAAGGAAAGCCTTGAACCTTTGAACCCCAACAGTGAGGGGATCAATTGGGCTTTTTGCTGGATCCACTTGCCACTTTGAGTGAAGGGTCACTGCAAATCAATACAAAGTTGTCACCTTCCTCCTATGATGGGAGTGGTCTCTTCCAGGATGACAGTGCGCCTCCCTCCCCCGTATCCATAGGAAATTAAAGATCACTGAACGGTTTGAGTATTAGGGTGATGTGAATCATTTGCAGTGTCCTTTGCAGCCAGCCTGATATTATTTTGGACAGAGCCTTTAGACAGTGCTCTTCAACACAATGGTTTTCTGCCTCTCTGAACAGTTTCAAAGACCTTGATTTCATGGCAACAGGATCTTAGTAATAAGAGCTGAGCAAGTTGAGATGCAGGAGAAACACGTCATGCATTCACACTCACACTGTGTTGAAAGTGATACGTAAATCGTACTAGGTCTTACCGAGTAAGACTTTTCCTCAAAAGTGGCACATTCAGACACGAAGCCGACACGTTCAGGAAAAGGAGTGGAAACTTGAAAGGGGCCAAAAACACTTTTTTTTTTTTCCTTGTAATTTATCAGCTCTATGTATGTGCACTGGTTGTGCACCGAAAAATATGTGTGTTCTTTCTTAATTGTAATCCCCACCACTCTACCCCAGGACCCTTGTGTACTGAGAAACCACAGCTGTTTAAAAGAAAAATGTTTCCTTCCAAAAATTCTCAACTTTCAGAGCGTTAACATTAAGAAACTATCAGCAAGCATTACAAGAATAGTAAATAATAATTTGTCCATTAACAGATCCAGAAGCTGTGCGATCGGGTCGCCTCCTCTACGCTCCTAGAAGATCGCAGAGATGCTGTCCGTGCTCTTAAGTCCCTCTCTAAGGTAAAGTATGAGTAGAAAGTTACTGACAAGGGGCGCAACAGCAATGTAGTCAGTTGTTGGTTTAATAGGTACTAAGTTAAACAGCAGCCTTGTAAAAAAATAAATTCTTGAAGGTTTTGTTGAAACTATTTTAGAGAAGAGCTATGAAACTTTGTGAGGCTCCTGAAATGTGTTGTGAGTTGATTTTTACTTTGAGGTTAAGTCAGTAGAATCGAATCACTGCTTTCCTGTACTATCATCATGTAAATAAAGCAGGAAGTCTCTACATGCTTTTTGCTTTATCTTACCGTGATAAACGGACCATCAGCAGCCTCGGATAAAGGTCTTGTTTGTCACATTCGGCTGATTAAAATGAACTCATCACTGACCTCCACCAAGTCACATCGCATTTCTGTTCATGGACAGTTTTGCTGCTCTGTCAACCATGATTAATGAGTTTATCAGGCTTGAATAATGGGTTTAGGAGGTAAAGGGTTTCACATTAATACACATGGGTGTCAGTGCTGGTCTGTTACACACAGACAGATGTGCAGACTTCCTGTATTTCATAAGAAATACCACACAAAGTCCAGAATATAGCTTTGCTTTGAGCATATTGACTGAAATTCCTTTATTTTAGGGTCTGGCTGCATTACATCACCAATCCTGAGAGTGTTTTTATATTTTTTTTTAGAAATATCGCATGGAAGTTGGAACACAGGCAATGGATCACTTGATTAACATACTGCAGACTGACAGGTATGTTAATACTCATACTTGGAGATATAAATTGGAAAAACATTTTTTCACTTTGTCGCTATGGTTAAGTAAGTATAGATTGTTGAGGGGAAAAAAACAGCATTTTTGTCAATTTAAAATAAAACACCGTCGTGTATTTAAGTGAATGAGTGTGCAGCAATCCAAAATCCGAGTATTTGTGGACTATAATACTTGAGCCCCAGCTGCAGTGCTACACCTCCCACCATGTGACGAGGATAAAATTGTGTCGAGTCACACTTGTAACTGCTGAAGGGTTTATCAATTAAAGGCAACAGTAGAAATACAGCATCAAGCTTTTAGATGTCCTCATCTCACACTTTACACCATGTTACCCTCATTTTCCCTCATTCCAAAATGCACCTTTCCCTTTTAATTTCAATCATGCTCCTGCATTTCTCTTTTTTAAGATTAGCATTTATAATAACAAAATAATAAATAAATTATGGAGCACTTTTAAAAATGTTTTCAACAAGTTCATGTACAAACTTGTTCAAATTTACCAGTTAAGCGATAATACTGAAGCGCTATGTTCATGAAGTGTGGTGGTGCAGACTCTGTGTTGGAAGACCTTGTAACCCACTTCCACTTAAAGCTGTTTGGGTTGGAATAGCACTTTAGTGTGGCAGATGCTCCACTCTGAATGTGAATACAGAAATGGAGTAAAAGCGAGAGGGTGTAGGGTAGGATTGGGCCAAATGAATCCTCAGCTGGCTGTGCTGTTGGCTGCATGTTATTCCCCTTGTTTATTTCTGCTGCTTTCTGTCTCTCTTTACTAAAACTGTCAAAGGTTTAAAATGATGATTTAAAAAAAAAAAGAAAGTAAAAACAAGTAACTGCGATAAGAAAATAGAAGGTGTCACTGCGTTATTTTTCCCCTCAAGCCATCAGCCCACTTCAGCAGTGAGCTAAAGAGAAGCTTATCCTAACAAGAGCCTTTTTACTGTTAACAAGAGAGGAGGCCTCTGGGTGTACTCTACTGTCAGACAGTGGAGCTGGTGAAGCTTTAGGTGGATGTACTTGCCATAAAAAAAAACATAGGTTAAACATATTGAAATATATCAATTCTAATATCTTCACAGTGAAGGCCTAAAACATTAAAACAGACAGATTAGTTTGGTAGTTGAACTGTGATGCTTCTGCAAGGCTTACGCTGGGCTTTTTGGCCAGTGCTTTAACAAAATGTAGACAGACTGCTAACTTCTTTGAAATGGTGTCAGATTGTTTTGAGCTCAGAGAAGGTCCAGTAAATGTAGAAAAAAAAAATCAAGCTAGTAGTTTCCATTAGGCAAGTCTTCAATTGCACGGGTGTTCTCTTCAAATAATCAATTGATCCTGAAAGGCTGCTGATGTAGCACTTAAGTAACACTGGCAATTATCTGACCAATGAGAACCGGGTCAGATAAAAGCCTGAGCCTGAGACTACAGCCCTACATGCCGCTCATAATGATCCTTCCAGCCAACACCAGTTAACGAACGCTAATATACACAGCATATCTTTATATATTACAATTAAATTGTACAGTTGTCATATTGCATCATGAAGAGTTTTGCTTTAGCTGGCAGCATTTTTTCCCCGTGAGGTTTTTACAAACAAATGTGTGACTGTGTTGGTTTAGAGCTCATTAAACATGTTAATGATGCTCTTCCAAACAGATCTGACTCTGAAATCCTCGGCTATGCTTTGGATACGCTCTACAACGTCATCTGCAATGATGAGGAGGAAGAACAAGGTATTACACCCTACATCATTAGGAGCTATGCCATTTAACTTGACAGTTCATAACTGGAAACCATTGATCTAAAGATGTTTTTAACTATTTTGAAATGAATTCCTCGTTATCGTGAGCCTGCTGTGGACACTTTGAACCATTTAGAAACCCATGTTTGTTTTGCATGTGTAAATGAGTTCAGTTCATGTTAAACATGGAAAGCTGTCAGTTTGCATTCCCTCCTTCTATACACTGATGATGACTGCTTTATGTAAAGACTCTCATCTCTCTCTTCTCTTCCATGTGTTAACCTACAGATGAATCAGAAGGTAAAACTCTGACTGTGCATGATGCCAACCCTTCTAACACCAACGGCACTTACGAATCACACAGTCTCCTCTGTTTGGTTTTGGAAAAAGAGCACATTAATATTATTTGTACCCTTCCCACAGCCCCCAGATTAAAATAAGCTGAAAGGTGTCAAGGCTGTTGTCATGGCATAGGTTAACATGCCTCTGTCAGCTGATGCTGCACTTTGAATGAATGCTAGCTTTTGGTTGAGGCTTTCAACTTATCTTCCTCCCTGCCCTCGCAGACGCAGTAACCCATCTCCCTGTCTCAGGGAAGCATAAGAATGTGTCTGTGCCTGGTCAGTACTCTAAACCATGCCTTTGTGCAGTAGCTGTAGTGCTCAGTAGTGATAACTAACTTCACTAAAATTAGAGGGCACCAGAAAAGCAACAGGAAGGCGCCTCTCTGTTGACAAAAATGCTTCACTAATGCTGCATCATGCCTCAACATTTGCCTGTCATTTATAATGTGTCATTCTTCCTTTTTTTTTTCCCCCTCACATTTTAACACCTGATTGTCTTTGCGCTGTTGTGAAATTATACCTATACCAAATTATAAAAATTGTGCTTTTATTTTACTCTTATATGGCTGTTTAGGTCTTTGGGTTAACAGGGGTGCCGTTTCTGTCTAAAGCTACACTAACTGTTTGTTTTTTTCACCTTGAGAATGAAGACTTATGCATTTCCACATCCACCATACAGAGGGCAAAATTAGGGAGATTTCTATCTACCTGGCAGTAGTCATTTACTCTCTCATTTTGGTTTTAATTGACATCAGCAGCCAGTCTCTGTGTGTGTTTGTTGTCGGGTAGTGTGCATTGGGGTTTTGCAGAGCATTTTCACTGAACAGCCAACTGCTGCTGGAAACGGCGTTTAGAGCAACAAGATAAAGTAAAAAAACAGTAATGATGGGTCAAAAGAAGCTAAAATGCTGAGTAAAGCTGAGGAGAAGTGCTAGTAGGGAAATTATCTGCAGGTCTACCACCTTCAAATGATATGCATATTAAACTTTGTGGTTGTAAGAAGAAATAATATTTGCATGATGTTAGGATACTAAAAGTAGGCGAGAACCCTTTTTTATTTTTTTTTTATAAATGTGTATCCCTGATTAAATGTTTATCACTGTGGGCACAGAGTAGACTTCCTTTGGCAGTAACCCAGCTGTTCCCTCATCTGTGTGTAGCCTCTTTTGTTTTCCTGGTTTGTTTACATTTGTCACCCCGAGCATGTCTCTCATTCTCTTTATTTGTGATTGTTATAGATCTGATCATCACTGCTGGGGTTGCTTAGGCTGATTTCTATGAACAAACCAGCTGGTCCGCTCACTAGATGGATGATTCCTGAGAAAGTGACTTATTTCATTATTCGGTCTCGTTTCACAGATGAGAATGCACAGAAGCAGGCCGACGACCTCGGCGCCCAGTTTACAGACACATTCATCCAGGACCCTGAGCACGTAACCCTGCTCCTCACTCTGCTGGAGGTACTGAGCGGTTTCTGGTCCAGCAGCAGAAGCTCTATATTGTTAAATTTGTCCCAACATGTGTCTGATGCATTTCTGCATGTAGGAGTTTGACTTCCATGTACGGTGGCCCGGGGTGAAGCTGCTGACTGCTCTCCTGAAGAACCAGGGCCCACAGATCCAGGGTATTATTCTGGTCAGCCCCATGGGTGAGTTTTTCTCTCTCTGCATCAGGTAGAACGTGTTTTTGTCATGTCAGGAATTTACTCCGGGCCTGTTGGTTGAGTATTCTGTCAACATGTGCCTGTTTGAAGGGAAACATTTTTTTGTTTATTCTCTCAGGTGTTTCCAGATTGATGGACCTGCTGGCAGACTCCAGAGAAGTCATTCGCAATGATGTAAGCACACTTCTATTTTTCTATTTGAAGGCCTTTGAAGTTGAGTGGTGAATAGAGGTCTGTATGAGTGTGTGACATTTTGTTTTCTGCCTTCAACAGGGCTTGCTGTTACTTCAACAGCTGACTAAAAGCAACGCAGCCATTCAGAAAATTGTGGCATTTGAGAATGCGTTTGAGCGTCTCCTAGATATCATCACAGAAGAAGGCAGCAGCGATGGAGGTAAAATAATTTTTAGATGTGGAGGTTTCTTATTTTCAAATGTCACTGTACAATACAACCCCACCTCTTGTTTTTCTCTGTAAACATAATATTAAGATGATCATTTTGTCTTGTGACGTGTCCTGACATCCGTCCTCTTTCCTGTCTGCAGGTATCGTAGTGGAGGATTGTTTGCTTCTTCTGCTCAACCTGCTAAAAAACAACAGCTCCAACCAGAACTTCTTTAAAGAAGGCTCATACATCCAGAGAATGAAGCCCTGGTTTGAGGTTGGTGACGATAACTCTGGTTGGTCTGCACAGAAGGTCACAAACCTCCATCTCATGCTGCAGGTAACATGTCTAATTCTTCTCTTGATCAAATTACGAATTAAAAAGAAAAATGGTGGGATATTGTTTTGTTTTTTTTTAAATCGTAAACGTGATGTAATTCCAGCTGGTTCGAGTCATGGTGTCTCCAGTGAACTCTCCTGGAGCTACAGCCAGCTGTCAGAAGTCCATGTACCAGTGTGGCCTATTGCAGCAGCTTTGCACCATCCTCATGGCCACTGGTGTCCCTGCGGATATCCTCACGGAGGTAATCGCAACAGTCCAGTTGTTAAATCTGACACCATTAGCCATTTCTGCATCCAAGTGCTTCTTCAATTCCCAAAAGCAAACAAGCACTGAGGCATCACTGAGGCAAAGGTCCAAATCTTTTCCAGTCCGATGAAATGATGAGTGTGGCTGTTCTCTCGGGTGTTCAAGAACATTACTGGACTTAAGAAATTTCACAAAATGATTTGTTGCAACGGTGGCATCCTATCACAGTATCACATTCAAACACAGTGAGCTCTTAACATTTATTTTTGTGTATTTTATACACCTGTGGCAGTCGACCTAAAAACATCTGAATTCAAAGATTAAGAGGTGTGGCTTAATACTTACCGTCCACACAGTGTATACAGCTACATGGGAAAGATTTAGGATCAGGGTTAAATTCTTCTGAAAAAATTTTACATGTTTTGGATCAGTCAATGAAGTAGAGCACCTGTGGGTGCCTCGTGGATTGACAAATGCCATCATATGGGAGGATGTAAACCAAAACTGGACATAACTTCAGCCACGAGAACAGCTGAGAGGATCCCATCTACAACAAGCATAGTAGTGACAAATGCCAAATAGTTATTATTCTAAGCTCAGTGTCCACATTGAAATCTTGATCGGCCAGACAGTAATTTATATCTGGTGTTTGGGATACTGTGAGTCCAGAGGCTCTAGGGTACACTGTGAAGGTTTTTAAAACTTAAAGACATGCTACACATGAATAGTGCTAATAAAAATCTAGGAGGATCCAGAATGAGAGCTGAATAGTTTTGGAGGCTTTAAAACAAACAAAAAAAAAATGGTAGCACATTAAAAAGATTGGAGCTACACGCATCACAGGAGACACTTGGACACAGACAGGATTGATATCACTTAACATAGGGGATGCTTACAATAACAAAGCTGAAGATTACTGGTCATGACTGTGATTTGGGTGATTTCTTTCAGACCATTAACACTGTTTCAGAGGTTATCAGAGGCTCTCAGGTTAACCAGGACTACTTTGCTTCTGTCAATGCCCCATCAAACCCACCAAGGTAAGAACACAACCAGTGGACCCAGGTATCCCTCTCCCGTATCCATCTAAATCCTGTAGTGACCTTTCTTCTTCCTGTCCCCACAGGCCAGCCATTGTGGTGCTGCTCATGTCCATGGTGAACGAGAGACAACCATTTGTGCTTCGCTGTGCGGTCCTTTACTGTTTCCAGTGTTTCCTCTATAAAAACCAGAAAGGCCAGGGGGAGATAGTGGCTACGCTGCTGCCCTCCACCATCGATGGTCAGTTACAGTTTTAGGTCCTATAAATAACTTGCAGTTCTTCTGTGTTTATGGATGGATCACACAGAGTGTTTTAATAGTTCACTTTTTTCCCCTTCAGCCAATTCCATCTCTGCAGGCCAGCTGCTGTGTGGAGGCCTGTTCTCAGCAGACTCTCTTTCAAACTGGTGTGCTGCTGTGGCCTTGGCTCATGCCCTGCAGGACAACCTCACCCAGAAGGAGCAGCTGCTGAGGGTTCAACTTGCCACCAGCCTGGGCAAGCCCCCCGTCTCTCTGCTGCAGCAGTGCACCAACATCCTGTCCCAGGTAGGGCAATAACGATAGAGAGGAGTGTGCTAATAGGCTGTGTTGTCTCTGGTTAACGTAGGTTTCTTAAAACAGCACTATTGTTAATCACAGTGAAGAGAACAGTGTCACATTATTGTGGTTTTGCAGGGTGATAAGATCGTCCGGCGGGTGAGTAAAGTGTATCTGTGTGTGTGTGTGTGTGAGTGTTTGGGTGGCACCTGTCTGTGTTATTTTGGCTTGGCAGCTGTAGTAGGGGTCTTGTTGGCCCACTTGTTGGGGGATCTTGCTTCCTTATAACTCTTTACTACCCCATCCTTGTCCCTAACTGAAAGCTTTGACCGAGCACTTCTTCATTAGGGTGACACAAGTGAATTCGTCCTCACACACCTGTAAGCTCTAGTTGCTCTCAGTGTTTTCACCAAGGGATTGTGGGGAAGTACACAAGTGGACACCTGAGAGATTCAGAGGAAAGGGACACGGCAGCAGTTTTTAATCATTAATCTCTGGTGCTATCATCCTGACGCTTGCTTTGAACTTTGAACTTTGGATGTTTGCTGTGCTGCAAGCCCTTATCTGTTTGTTCAGGAAGTGAGTACTGCAGCAACTTTTGGGCCTTTTCAAGTGAGTGGCCTTCACTGTTTGTCCAGTGCAGGCATTTACATTTTCATATGATGGACAGCAAAAAGTAACAGAAGATTTATTGGACTGTGTAGATCAGGAGTCACCGACCTTTTTGACACTGAGAGCAACTTCAAGGGTACCGAGTAATACGAGGAGCTACTTGTTTGATACAAAACTTACAAAGTTACACAGTTCACCTTAATTAATGGCAATATTAATAATAAAAACATATCTGAAGAGATTGATCATGTTAGTGTTATTCATTCCTAACAATAAATATTAATGATAAATGACAAAAATGTCTTTAAAATGCAACAGTATTTGTTTCTGTTAATCAATTTTAGACATCAATTATGTCTTGCGGGCGACACACTTGGTCCATGCGGGCGAACAGGTGCCCGCGGGCACCGTGTTGGCTACCCCTGGTGTAGATGTTTTCATGTTTCCTCTGGGTTCACACATTTCTGAACTGGAAAATCATTTTGATCCCAAATAGTGGAAGAAGCAAAAAGACTTTGTGAAACTTTCCCTTGTTAGATTTTAATTTCTATTTTGCTAACTTCCTGTTCCTGAAAGGCCCTAAATTACTGTTGATATTTATCTGTCATGAAACAACTTGATAAAGGCTGCACTTACTATGAGCTCCCAGTGTTTGAGGCACAAGGTTGTTCTGTGGATACTCAGGAGCTGTTGTGCTGAAGTTTCCATCAAAGAGCAAGAGGATAAAAAAGCAGATGGTCTGTTTCAGCTGCATTATTACTAGTGGAGCTCCTCGTTGTAGTCAGGTAGTATGTGCAGGAGGCACAGTGTTATCTGACTGAGTTGGAAGTTTGCGTATTCAAGAATCTCGGGATCTTGTTCATAAGTCTGGATGAGATGGAGCCACAGATCCAGCTTTGTGCTCAAACGTTTAATAAGAAAGTACCTGACACCTCAGTCACACAGGCCTAAAGACCATCAGTGACACCCTCTGGCAACCAAATTGCTTGCAGACAAGTTGGGGTCTTCCATAGAAACTACTGGCAACCGCGACAGCCTGCTAATGACCATAGCAATCATACGGAGGTTTGTGGTGCAGCACCGTTCACTTCCCTAACCATTTTCTAGGCATGCGTCAATGGGGCTTTAGCAACCGATTTTACAGCAACAGCCAGCAACAACTTGCCAACTGGTCCCTAGCAGCCAGTGGTTGCCAGATGGTCGCCAACTGGTCTCTAAGTATGTCTGACTGGGGCCTTAGCCTCCAGACAAATCTGTTGTTTACTGAACTCTACAATCCACCCATGAATATGGTTATGTGGATTCTAGGTCGTGAATGGAAATAATGAGAGTGCAGATAGGAGTTTCTGTCACTGGGCGTCTGGAACAGGGTGAGGAACTCAAGCAGCTAAAAGCTGTCTGAAAGTGGTTCGTCCTTCTGAATAGGATGTTGTTTGGTCCCCTGAGATGTTGGACATATGCAGTGAGGAGATCTTTGCACCATTCGTATGAGCCACACCCCTTCAGGCTGGCAGCAGTGAGTCCATTATGCTGTTGTAACTGGATAGCTGTGTCTTGAGATAATGCGTTGCATTAGTGGTTTCCTGTAAAACACAGAACTGGAATTAATTACTTTAAGATAATACTTTTTTTATGATGGGGATGTGTCCTACAGTGTTTCCTTTACATCAGTCAGTTTCTCCAGTGTCTCAAGTGTTAATTGTCAGCAGTGCTCCCCCCTCTACAGACACACATAGAAATACACATATGTGACTTCTTTTTAGAGACCAGGCTAATGTGTGCTCAGTTAATGCCTGTGGTCATTGTCTTTTCTTTTTTTTCCTCTTCATTTTTGTTCTTGTTTGCATTACGTCACATTTGGAGACAAAAGCTGAAAAGGTGATTTGTGTAAGTTTTTGTAGCTTGGAATGCCGATTTAGTTTTTCTCCACACCTTCACTGCTTACTCAGAAAGCAGAGCTCCTCTTCTTAAAGCATGTGGAGCATTAACTGTTAATGCACCAGCTGACTAGTAGTCTTAAGCTGCAATTTAAATTCTGCAGATTTTGCTCATCTCTGCACCACGCATCATTCATCATCTCACGTTCCAACTCCATGAAAATCATTCTCTGTTTTCCTAAAGCTGATTTGAGATAAATTAACCTCTCACCGGCACAAGTTTCCCATAAATGTGCACATCCGAAGGACAGTTTTATAAAGAAGAAAAAAATCCACATTGAGCTCTTTCGAAGATCTTTAAGCTGTTTTCGTGGAAATGATTTATATGATTTATATGACATCAAAAAAAATTCCTGAAAAGCACATTTAGTGGGGTTTGCTTTGCATGTGCTGACAGCTGGAACTCGGATAAAGCTTCCATTGCAGTTTGATAATACGTTGCTTCAAAAAGAATCAATTGCAAGCAGATCTTAATGTTGAGATCATGTGTTTGTTTTTGGCAATGGCAAGTTTTGTTTGTTTTTTTTCCTGTTTTGTTTGTTTGGGTTTTTTTTTTTGTTTTTTTGTTTTTTTTTTGGGAAATATTGATCTCACTGGATTGCTTGCTCTGGTCACTCTAACCTCAGTCTAAATATCAGATTTTTTTTTTTGTTTTGACTGTGTCCTTATGATAACCTCATTAACTACTAATGTATGATGTGTTGAAGCATTACTTTGCATTTCCATATATTTATTGACTGGAAAAGGAAATGCATCGTTTTAACACCCCCATTTGTCCTGACTGATTGATGCTATGTACCAGCACATCTGATGCTTCTTTTTTTATGCCATTTCCCATTTTGGAGCTAACGTTTACATGAGCTCATGCTCTGATGAAATGGCTGCTTACTAGACACATTTATTAGTTAAGTAATCTGGATCCAACCAGTAATCTTGTCCCTGTCTGGACCTGATTTAAATGTGATGAGGATTCAGTCCGACTCTGTTTTCTATGTTATGTAGCATCATGTCGTTTGTGTTTTTAAGTGTTGCTGTAACTCTTTAGAAACACGTTGACTCTTCGTTTGCCTTGTCGTTGTGCTCTGCAGGGCAGTAAAGTGCAGACCAGGGTGGGCCTCCTCATGCTGCTGTGTACGTGGATCAGCAACTGTCCGATTGCTGTTACACACTTTCTCCACAATCAGGAAAATGTTCCTTTTGTATCCTTAAAGCAGGTTCCACATCATCTGTCTGTTCTTCTACACACATAGGTTTGTTAATGCATCAAAAGTTATTCATTATGCTTTTTTTTCTTCCTTCCTTCCTTGATCTTGTATTTAAGTTAAAACCTCTCATTCAGGCTTAATGAAAATTCAAACAGCTTTACTTAAAACCAACCAGATTCTCAGCGACAGTGGGATCATATTCTCCAATCTGAGGTTAAAAAGTGGTCTGAGAGTCTTTAACTGACTGATGTTGGTTAAGTCCTTGACTCTGTGACTCTTGTAGCTGACCGCTCAGATCTCAGAGAACCTCGGGGAGGATGAGAGGCTGGTGCAGGGTCTTTGTGCGCTGCTTCTCGGCATCTGCATCTATTATAATGACAACTCACTGGAAAACTATACCAAGTAAATATCTTTGAATCACTTACACACTTCCATGCTGTAACTAGGTTTACCTAAAATGTTTGATTAAAGAGAATAACAGTAATATGCACACAAGAAAACACTTTATTAAGGTGATAAGTTTAAAAATCCAGTTTGCATGCATTTAACGAATCAGATTTTCATCATTTCAGCCTCTATATGTCCATTGTTTGTATATGTTAAGTGTATTTGTGTAGTTATTCCATTTAAATGAGAAGCATATTGTATAAATGTGGTGTATCTTTGTCCACTGAGTTAACATATAACAATCTCTATCTGTTCTATATATATATAAAAAAAATCTATTTAGTATAGTAACAAAGCTGCTGTGAAACTTTATGTTCGCCTGCTCTCCGTCCTCTTCAGAGAGAAGCTAAAGCAGCTCATCGAGAAGCGCATCGGAAAGGAAAACTTTGTAGAGAAGCTCGGCTTCATCACCAAACATGAACTGTATTCACGGGCGGCTCAGAAGCCCCAGCCCATCTTCCCATCGCCAGAGCAGATGTTGTTCGATCATGAGTTTACCAAGCTGGTCAAAGAACTGGAAGGTCAGTCAGGAGGCCTCCCGTGATATTCATCCTAACAGGAGCAATTCATCGGGACTATTACAGAGTTTCACTGGCCCTTAGGACTGAGCTGACTCTCCCTGCTTTACACAGGTGTGATAACCAAAGCGGTTCACAAGTCAAGTGAGGAGGAGAAGAAGGAAGAGGAAGTGAAGAAGACATTAGAGCAGCACGACAACATTGTAACTCAGTATAAAGAGCTGATCAGAGAACAGGTAAATAATGCCATTTTCATTTTGTGACATATTGTGTTTTCTTCCGTTTGATGTACTCTCCTGCTGACAGATTGATTTTGACCATGTGATCCTCAGGATGCTCAAATTCAGGAGCTAAAGGAGCAGGTGACATCCATGACCTCCCAGAGTGAACAGCTGCAGGCTACGATCACCCAGCAGCAGTTGCAGATCCAGCAGCACAAAGATCAGTATAACATCCTCAAGCTCAAATTAGGTGGGTTCACCTCACCAGCTGTGTGTCTGTGTGTGTGGGGTGTGACTTTAGATACATAAAATATAAAGATTTAGTTCATTTAAAATACTTTGTCAAGTAATGGTTGAGAAATGAGGGATCGAGATGCACCGTTTTAACCCCATCCACTTCATTCCTGCTGGCACGTTAAGGTTTTACTGCTTCTTTGCTCAGATAATGGAGCAGCAGGGATGTGCAGCAGCATCCCGAGATACTGTTTTACATCAACTTGTACAAGACTGTCTCACACATACAGCCATGTTTTAAAGGAGTAATTCACTTTATTTCGCAAACAAAATGTGAAAGTGATATTTTGTGCTTTTAGGGGAGCTGTGTAGCAGTTTCTTGGCAAACAACAGGAGTGTGTAGTGATTTCATGTCATCACAGTGAAGCTGCCAAGTCTGCAACCATCATACCTGTGATAAAGTCTGTACTAGAACTTGCTCGACTATATTCCAGCGCAGAAGTACTCATGGAGAAAATGTTTTTAAAAACAAAAAGTTATTACAGAAGAAAAACGATGTATTGTTTTTACATTTCAGTTCGCGCACGTGTGCATTGCATTAAACAAATGCAATAAAAAGTGTTAATTTGTCATCTTAGAAGACACTGGCAGGTGTTGTTTCTTAGATTGCATAGTTGCTGATCTGTGCTAAATGAACAATGCTCCAACTCTGGGGCTTTTCAAAAAGATTAAGGCTAATGTGAAGTTGGTGCACCAGAACTGTCTGTCAAACTAGTTCAGTTCATTCCTGTGGAGGCTGCATAATAAATCCACTAACACAGACTTCAAACAAGTTATTTTACTCTACGAACGAGTTCAGATAAACAGGGTTAAACCTGTTTGACAGTTTACGCTAAAATATTATTGTAACCATGTAGCTGAACTAAACAACACTAACTCAGATAATCTGCCTAAACTCTTTGCTTTGATACGACTGCTTGCAGCACGCTGCATTAGATTACATTCATTTTGTGCCTGCCTCTGTCCCGAAATGAGGTGCTCCGGAGCCTAATGCTACAGTCACACTACCAAAAACAGTGGTTGGAGACTGCCGCATGACCAAAACTAGAAGGGCACTTGGTAGAGCGTACATCCCACCCACCCCAAATTGTATATGTGCTGATACTACGCTGCAATAGATACCACCCAATGCATCATAAATTACTAGATCACAAAGACTAGAATTTTATTTTATTGGCTTTTAATAACTGTAAAAATTGTAAATGGGGAAAAAAAGAAAAACAAGGTGTCAAGCCAACTTGACACCATGCAATCACATTAACTGTGATAACTTGGTGAAAATCGCCAATTTCTTGCTGTCTGCATACACAGAAATTCATTATAACTATTTGCATTCAGAGTTCAGCCAAAACTTCATAGATGTGAAACAGAAATTCTGAAATTTCTCTACGAATAGTCTTGCTGTAGGATGGTGATTTTTAACTGCAAAATGACACAGGCGCTCAGAAACCCAGCTTTGCAATAGCAATATAACCAGTTGACTTGAGTCCCCTATAGCAGGGAGACATGTCGCAGCACGTACTGACTCAGCTTGATTGCAAAGTGTTGGCAATCTCTGCATTTTATAAATGAGATGGCAGTTATTTGAAATCCTTCACCAGTCTGTCTGAGAATGTTTGCAGTGAATCTGAGTTGGACCGCGATGGTTTGGAGCCAGGTTGCCTCAACCTCTGGGCAACCTGTGCAGTCACCTTGGCATTAGGAGTGGTCACCCAGAGCTTGAGGCCAGATGTTCCAAGCTCAACATCTGGCCTATTTTTACTCCAGTGTGATTGAGCCATAAAGCAGCTCAAAATTTTAATTGCTTTGTACCATGCAGATTTGTGGATAACATCAATATTAACGTTACTGCTGCTAGTGTAAATGTAGCACTTTAACTGAGCGTTTGTGGTTCTAATTTCAGGTAAGGAGAACCAGGGTCAGTCTAACAGCCAGGGGGACGGCTCTCAGGTGAACGGGCTGCAGACAGAAGAGCTAACCCAGCTCAGGGAGGAGGTGGAGGAGCTCCGCAAGCAACACTCGCTACTTCAGACACAACTTGGTGACAAAGATGCTCTCATCAGCAGCCTGGTTAGTATTTTTGAGGCAAAAAAGCTGTGAAAGCAAAACCCTCCTCCAGACAGCTGAGTGACACCCAGGGGAGCACATTTTTCCCCCAGTAGTAACGTGGTCTCGATATAACATCAGAGATTAACTGAACAAACAGTTAAAGTCTTCTTTAGTCTATAGTAAATAATTGCAACATTACTGGAACTACAAACATGCAAACCAAATCTAAAGACACAAAAGACCCTTTGCATTTAAATTTCCACCATATTTGAACACCGAAGCTTTTGGAAACCACCGCATGTTTTGTGTTTAATTTAATATTAGAATTACACACACTGTCTGGAGTAAGAGTGACTCTATTCTGTTTTAACTGTGTGTAACTGTAGAAGTCAGGAGCTGCACAGACAGCGGAGGGTCCTGCAGGTGCATCAGACAACACAGAGCTACTCCAGGTGGGATTTATCACTTTACACCTGTCCCTGCTTTTCCCTTTTAACCTGTTTGCTCAAAATGTTTCAAAAGGTTAAGTGCACGAGAAAAATACTTGTTTTGTCACTAAATAAGTGTTTACACACAGGCACAGTGTTTGGCACAGGCTTTCTTCTAGGCTCTTGTAATTATTTTAAGTTGCTCAGAATAAGAATTACATACACCACCAGACTTAATCTGAGGTCTTTAATCAGATAATGATTATTAGTATTGTGTGTATTTTTGTGCTCGTGCTGAATGTGTGCTCTGTTGCAGGAACTGGAGGCTTTAAGGAGTCAAGTTCAGTCCCAGTCGACAGAAATCAGCCAGCTGAAGACAGAGAGACAAGAACTGCTGAGAAGAGCTGAAGGCGGGGTAAAAATCATGAAAAGCTGGAATAAGTTTGGAGTAAATTTGCTGAAATTGTTGCTTAAACTAATGAGCCTTTCTCTGGTTTCTCTCAGTCCTCTGACACACTCCCCTCTAGTGACAGCTCATTAGACGCTGCAAAGGTGGCTGAACTGGAGAGCAGGCTGGCAGCGCAGACATCTGAGGCAGAGAGACTGAAGGTGTGTGAGAATATTTACCTCCATATTTTTGTACTGCATTTAGCTTGGACATCTCCTATATAATCTCTCTCTCCCTTCTTCCCCCTGTGGCTCAGGTGGAGGTAAAGAGCCTCTCGGCCAGCCGGGCGGAGCTGGAGCAGCAGCTGGCTTCAGCCACGAGCACGGTGGCCATCCTGCAGACGGAGAAGGCAAAGCTGCAGACGGACGTCCAGGAGTCCAAGAAGGAGCAGGACGACCTGCTGATGTTGCTGGCAGACCAGGACCAGAAGATCAACAGCCTCAAACTCAGACTCAAAGAGCTGGGAGAGACGGTAGAAAAGCTATTTTCTAAAATCATCTGTAAAAAAAATTATAGTTTAAACTTTGACTGCCAAAGTGTGAAACCTCATTTATTTAAACATGTCAGAAGAGACAGAAAAGAAGGGAAAAATTTGGATGGATGGATAATATGAATATTTTTGTTAAATTTAGGTATATGTTCTTAAAGGCAGAGACACCCAGCAGATGTTAGGGGCTGATTATTTCGCCAACTTAGTATGGGCATACAGGAAAAGGTACAAATCCAGTCAACTGTCTGTAGTTTTGTTCTTAGGCTTGCATAACATGCGGCCCCAACAACCTCCAACGATAAAGTCGAGCATCCTCTTTAAATTGATGAGTATTGCATACATTAAAGATCCCAGATCAGGCTTTGGTTCACCAGGCCGCCTCGGGTAGCGTAGCCTCTTTGAAGTCTTTATACTTGCACCTTCATACTAAAGCTTAAAGTGAACATGTCATCTGTCCCAAAGGAAAATTGCCACAAGCGGAACAGGGAATGAAGTAACAAATTGCAAAGGGAGGAGGATGCATTGATCCTGAGATCCTCTGTGATTGTCCTCTAGGGCTGGGTGATATGAGTTATGAAAGTTTGCACTTTGAGAAGTATTCTCCAGAGAATGATCAGAAAGCAGAATAAACATCAGGCTACCACAGCTTGTTTCTGTTACCCTATGTCACACACATCAAATTGGTGGTGTTCTTTTGACCCTGATGTCAGGTATGCAGTCTGAGCTGAACTTGACTCAGATTAGTCAGTCTGATCTGAACTGTGAGCAACCTGCAGCAACCAACCAGTTTGAGAATACACCTTTTTCTCCAGTGACTCGTGGTTGCTGAGCGGTCTCTAAGTGTGTGTGACTGAGGCCTTAAGAAGTTGAAATTGTGCCTTTCCAGTCATTCAACTTGTTTGTTGTTGTAAAACAAGAAAAGCGACTTGTTGGTGATTAGTCTTGGACTTGGTGATATTAAAGCTTGTTAATTGTTGTGGTAGCTTTAGGAGTGCAGATGTAGTGAGTGAATATAATTCTAGAGGAACGGCTACAAACACATTCTTTGCATGCAGACCACTCAGATTTGTTTCGTCTGTCTGCTTTAGTTAGACTGTGACACTTTCCTTGCAGGTGGAAGATGAAGATGACCTCGACACCAGGGACCAGACAGACGACGATGACGAGGAGGATGAAGATGAGGACTAGAGAACAACAGGGAAAGAAGAAAGAGGAGAGAAAAGACTTTGCAGAAAACGCACCTGAGAAACTGAACAACAGGACTAAAATATGGAAGTAGTTTCTTGTCCGGGCTGTCATGCTGTCTTCATTGTTCACCCCATCACATTATATGTGCATGTTAGTTTTTGGACTTTTTTTTTAGTTCAAGTTCTTTCCAAAAACTCAGTTTTCAGCAACAGCTGAGACATTTAAACACGTCAGTGCGTTCATCTCTGCTACGTTCACCATCAGTTTGATGGATTTTAGCTGTTTTTGTTTTTCTAATGTTCTGTCACTAGATCCTAATCAGAAAAATCTTTAGGTTAATTTTAACAATCATCTGGAAAATTTGGAGAAGCAGGTTTAAATTGTGTCAAAATGCAATTCTCATTTTATCAGGCTGCCGTTTTCCCATCTTGCACTCCTGCTCTCGCCAGTACCAGGCACCTGCAGCATTAGTACCACCTGCACTGTGCTGCTGTGCTTCGCCCTGAATTTGTCTGCCTTCGCTGCCCGATCAGTTCGAGTTCAGAGTCACAGTTGTTCCATTTCACCAACCGCTCTACAATATGCTGCAAAAACACTGACGGAAAAGATGTAAAGAGAGACAAAAGAAGACAAATATTTTTGCAACTTTTTGTCCAGTACTGGCATCCAGCTTCTGTATGATATTGTGTAACTTATCATTTTAAGAGCGACGTTGAAATGAATAAAGAATCTATCTGTATGCCTGTATGGAGGAATAATTGTAGATAAATTAAATTTTACTAAATCTGCAATGAGACCTGTCTGTTAGGGATCTGTTTTTTTTTATTATTTGAATGTTTAAAAACATGTTCACACTAAATATTTTCATGCTGATTCAATAACATTAAATAATTTTAGTCTGTCACTAAAACATGAAAAGGAGGCACTGGGGGGGGGGGGGGCATCCTGCATCTGCTGAGAATAAACTGTTATACCCTCACGTCTTTTCCTGAACACTTTTCCTTGTCCTTGGTGAAAAACTTAATGATCAAGAAAAGATGTGAAGGAGAGTTTGTAAGGATTTACGAAAAGAAAGCTGCAGTGCTCAGAGATTAATAACGAGTTGAAACTACAATGATCAGAAATGGACCAGATGCTTCACCACACGTTCTTATCCTGCTGATTCACAATTTAAAAAAAAATAAGAATATATTGAAATGCTGAGTTCAGTTGCCCAGTGTAAGTTTTGCCTTCATCAAGGCTTTCTGTGAGTGAAATAAAATGAATGAAAATCCTAAAACCTGGCAAAACAAAACCAGTACTAACCGTGCAAATCTGTGCTTAAATTGTGCGTACAAAGGTTCCACGCACAAATCAGTGATTTATCAATATCTTCATACTTAACAGATTTATAAGTGCCTCTGACCATGTGCACAAACACATGACATTTAAACATGTCTTTAGAAGGAATACTAGTACTAGTACTACTGCTACTACAGCCTGAGAGAAAGCGACTGCAATAAAAAAAAAATGCAGATTTTCCAGCATCCTTGGAATAGTGCCAAGAAATTCGACTGTAAGTGATGACGTCCGGCAATAATAGAAGTCATTTTTAATGAAAGATAATTTCGATGAGATAAGGAATACTGGAATGTGTTGAAGGTTAATATGTGAAGTAGCAACCCGAATCCAACCAATCTGCACTCTAGACAAGAAAACGAGCAAGAATAATTATGCCATTAACAAACTATCACAGATACACTCGAACTAATAAACTCACCTCTTTCTGCAGTGAGCATACATTTAAGTTAAGTGTCATATTTATATGGTTTGAATGTGAACTTCATTTGCAAATGCAGTTTTTAAATGATGATTTCATTTATTAAAGGAAAATAGTTATCCAAAACTACCCAACCCTGTGTGAAAAAGTAATTTTCCCCCTTCATTAAATCATGAATTAACTGTGATTAACCACTTTTTATTTATTTTTTATTTTTTTGGAAAGCTGAGTTCAGCTTCACAGGCCTGATTACTGCCAGACCTGCTGAATCAACGAATCGCTTAAATAGAACCTGTCTGATAAAGTGAAGCAGGCTGAAAGAGCCCAAAAAGCAACACATCATGCCCCAATCTAAAGAAACAGCTAAGAAGCAAAATCAGTGATATCCATCAGTCTGGAACGGGTTACAGAACCATTTCTAAGGTTTTGGAACTCCAGAGAACCACAGTGAGAGCCAGAATCACAAATGGAGAAAACCTGGAACACCGGTGAACCTTCCCAGGAGTCCCGGCCTGCCAAAATTACTCCAAGAACTCATCGACGACTCGTCCAGGAGGTCACAAAAGAACCCAAAACAACATCTAAAGAACTGCAGGCCTCATCATCTTGGGTATCATCTTGACTTTTGGAGAAATATTGTGTCAAACTGTTTGAATCCTGTTACATCTGGAATAAAACTAATACAGCATTTCATAAAAAGAGCATCACACCAACAGTCAAACATGGTGGTGGTAGTGTGATGGTCTGTGACTGCCTTGCTGCTTCAGGACCTGGATGACTTGCCGTAATTGATGGAACCATGAATTCTACAGTTCTACAGAACAATGATCCAAAGCACACCAGGAAGTCCACCTCTGAATGTCTCAAAACAAATAAACAAAAAACAAAAAGAGATCATTTTGGAGTCATTTAGTCAAAGGCCAGACTCAAATCTGACTGAGATGAATTGACCTTAAACAGGCCATTCATGCTCACAAACCCTCCAAATGTGGCTGAATTAAAACTATTAGGACAAAGAGGAGTGGGCCAAATGTGAAAGACCCATTGACAGTTATTGCAAACGCTTGTTTGCAGTTCTTGCTGCCAAGCACTGGAATACAAGCCCTAAAATACGGTACTATCTGAGGTATGATACCTCTGTATCCATCACAGATAAGGACAATATCCCGAAGAATGTGCACCGGATCTTTGACGGATATGTTTTGGAGATTTCTCCGTAATCAGACAAGATTGGACCCTGAAAAATCCAAACTCTGAATGAACATCCGTTACATATCTGGATAATATCCATTTAAACATCTGTGACAGAGCAG
>JAVDPK010002924.1:287372-328696 GCA_034780415.1 Cichlasoma orientale | reverse complement strand
GTGTGTGTGTGTGTGTGTGTGTGTGTGTGTGTGTGTGTGTGTGTGTGTGTGTGTGTGTGTGTGTGTGTGTGGTTTATTTATTTTATTGTGTTATCCTTTGTTTCATGTTCAGCACGTTGGTCAACCTAGTTGCTTTAAATGTGGTTTATAAATACATTTGGATTGGATTATTCCAGTGCGTGGAATGAAGTTTAGTGCAGATGCTGATTTCTCCCTAAAGATAAATTCAGAATACTTGCTCTACACCTCTGTATCGTTCTTCTAATGAGCCCCAACCCCCTTTTCTTTCACTTTGCTTTAAATCATTTAACATTATATTTAAGCTTCTCCAACATTTTCTGTTTTTTGTTAAAAAAAAATTATTTCTGTTTATTATAGTAAACAATTAAAACTGAACTGAACCTTTGGAGAAGTGGGATTTGAAGATTTTTAGTATTTATTTAGGTTATTGAGGATGAGCAAAATGTGTCTTTGGCCTAGGGGCAATTGCTGACGAGGTAACTGTGGTGATAACAGTCATATGGATGTGACTGATGAATGTCTGAGTGGCAATCAGAGTCTTAAACACCTGAGAAGTGTCGATCCTTCTCAGGTTCTCGAGGCTCTCTGTCACCGCCTCAGGGTAGGAGGTGAGAAGTGGAAGGGTAAACTGAAACATGAAGTCATGTTTCACAGCTCCGTAGCATTCTTCTTCTTCTTTGCTTCCTTTTCGCTTTCTCTAGACCTGATTTTTCTCCTTCTGTTGGTCTAAATCCTTGCTCGGCCTCTTTTCAGCCACACCTGTGACGTGCTCACCATGTATTTATTTAGCCATCATTTGAAAAACCAGAGGGCAGTCCACATAAAACAGGAGAATGATGTCACTGTTTTTAGTGTCAGGATTTGTTTTAGGTGTCTGATTTTTAGGAAACTTGTAATGGGTTTATACCCGCTGTTGTTGTTCTTCGACGTTCCCGTAGCTCTTTGATCACGCTCTGTGTCTACTGTACTGTACTGTACAGCCGCCTCCACCCCTAATTCATAAGTAATGACCATGCAGCAGGCAGGCAGAAAGCCAGCCAGAGTAGCAGAGCAGACATGCTGGCTGGCCAGACCTCGTCCCAGTGGACCAGAGCCACTTATCTCTCACAATAATGACATATGCATCGACTGGCTTAAGGAAAGTGGCTAAAAAGAGAGTGAGGATTTGGGAAGTTGCAGGTTTTTCCCTCCTCATACATTAAGTGTAGCAGTCTTTATTGAGAGCTTTGTGATAACAGTGGTATTATTGAGACAAACCATCTGTGTGTAATACAAACACTAAATAGAATTGCAGTCATTACTACAGACATTGTCATTCATAACATGTACACAGATGATCTAACATGGAACAAGAGTGAAAATCAAATTCATCTTAAAACTATATATACTTTAAAACACAAGTATTTTTTTTAAATGTTCTCTCAACCAGATCCAGTTTATAGATTCTTATAATTTAGGTTAGCCTTTCATAACTAAGTCTATAAATAAAAACGGATGTGCTTAAAATAGATCAAAGATTGCTGATTTAAAAAAAAAAAAAAAAAAAGCGTCCCTGAGCTGCTCACTTTTTCTACCATAATACATTTCATTCATGTTCAGTAACTCACTCAGTAGTGTCTTATTTATTTTTAGATATTCAACTCTTATCCTTTTGGATGCTTTGAAGTACTAACATGGAGAGAAACTCATTATCATAATGCACTACATTGTATTTTTGTGGTGTAGTTTAGATGCTCACCAGACACATGCTGACCTAAAATACCCCAAAATTTCACTCCGAATGCTTGTTTTATTCCATCATCATTGAATGCACTGCACTGAGCTATTACATGGAGCCCAGGCAGTGTACCTTATTTCCAAATGAAGTGAGAAGTTATCTACCAGTTACTGCTGAGCTATTTGCTCGGTAATTGTTTCACCAAAGTCTTCTTGGACAAGAAACGCCGGATAATTGGCATATGAAAACAAGCAAAACCCACATCATTAACACATAATCGTTATAAAAAAATGGGACAAAAATACTACCCTGTGGAACACCACACGAAAGGCACTTCTGGCCTGAGAAGCTTATGGGGTTTACCGTTTACAGTGCTCTGAGTGTAACTTTGTCCTTAATACACCCAAACAAAATTGTGAAAAGCATGATGCAAACTGGAAACGGAGACTGTTTTTCTTCAAAGTAAAAGTTGCCAATACATTTCAAATGGTGCAACTTTTACTTTGAAGGCAAACGGTCTCCGTTTCTGATTTGCATCATGCTTTTCACAGTTTCACGCTTGGCGAGCAGTTTGCAAGTCGGCCTATTCCATGCAAACTACTGGCAACCACGGTAGCCTGCAACCAAAGTAATCACAAGGAGGGTTTTGATGCAGCACCCACCTTGTGATCGATTTCACACTAGCAACTATCGGCAATCGCTTGCCAACTGGTCCTGGAGAATATACTTTCCCCTAGTGACCAGTGGCTCCCAAGGGGTCACTCACTGGTCTCTAGGCCTGCGTGAATGGCATTTTAGCAATCGATTTCACAGCGATTGCCAGCAACCATTCAGGGAATACACATTACCAGAGTGGAGTCTAACATCACATTTGATGTGATTGAAGTGATAAAATCAAAATGCATATATGAGGAGATAAAAAAAAAAAAAAGAAAGTAAAAATGCTTTAATTTAATTAAATGTCATTGGCTGGGCTAAACTAAGGGTGCCTACATGGGCTGTGAACAGCTGAATTTCCCTTTGACCTCCTGGCCAGACCCTTGCTGCACGTCACTGATCTTTTACCACAAGTTTCCTGCCTGTCTGCACCTACTGCATATTAAAAGGAGGCAAAATACCCCACAAAAGTTGAAAAAAAGGTATTAGCACATGTTTAAGATAAAAATGATTTTTATTATTTTTATTGCATATATTAGCATCCCTTAATTAATTTAAACCCCCTTTTACTGTTCGTTTGATGCTCCCTGCAGAATGTCCCAGATTTTTATTGTTTATAATTTTACACACTGGTTTTTGTGTCATGCTCTCATCTTAGTCGTGACTGCGTACCTCTGCCATCGCTGCTTTGATCTGAAATGTCTGTGATACTAATTATGTTCATTTTGTGGGGGGACTCAGTTCTCTGTCTGATTATATCTACCATTAAATAGTACAATCCGGTACTTGTGAGAAGGAGCAGGAGGCTTAACGCCTATAAAATCCTCTGTCACCATCACTGTGTGAGATGGATGACTCTCCTTGTCTGACCTCTCTTCTCCTCCCTCCTCCCTCAGATGACATGGCGTCCTCAGTACCGCAGCTCCAAGTTCCGCCACGTGTTTGGTAAGGCCGCCACCAAGGAGAACTGCTATGATGGCGTGCCAATCACACGCAGCGTGCAGGACAACAACTTCTGTGCTGTCAACCCACGTTTCCTGGCCGTCATCACTGAGTGTGCCGGAGGAGGGGCCTTCCTGGTCCTGTCTATCCATCATGTGAGTATCTGTAGTATCTCGGGGCAGGTTTACAGGCAGACTGATGTGACACTTTTAAAGTGGTATATGCAGCATTTCCCTCACAATGCAGAAGAGATCCAGGGAAAAGGTGCCATTGTTTTCCTGTTGTGTTGTTCCAGTCAGGAAAAAAAAAAAGAGAGACCCAGATTCAAAACCACTGACTCTTTAAAATAAGGAATGAGTCAAATACTGTTTATCTGCTGTAGCTCTAAGAGGCAGCTGTTGTCCTAGATGGAACAACAGCTGAGGTAATGTGATGGGGGCATGCCCCCCCTGTCCATTAAAAATAAACTGAGGAAAAAGTTGTGACAGTGTGGAAGAGATTTGACATTAGGTGTACAGGTCGTTGCCCAAGACTGCAGAAAAGTGTAAAACTGAATTGTCTGGTTCTTTCCTCGCTGGTTTCATCGTCCATATTCATCAACAAAAATTGAACTTTTACCGTCCTGCACACTGCAAGTAAAAATTTCACACATACTTTGAGCCAAAATCAACCAAAAAGTTCTCACTTCTCAGCATTTTTCCTCCGACCTCAGATATTTTATTTTTTCTTTGACCTTGCATGCATAACACACCTGGGACTGATTATAAATAGCTTGGCATCAGTGCAGCCAAAGGAATCTCTAAATAAAGTCAAACCCAGGCTGCTCATTTGCTGCAACCTAAACATCACATCGTTAGTCTGTCTCATTTCTCCCTCACTCTCCCACACATGATTTATGGATATCATGGCATCTACAGGTGATCTCAACTACAACAGCGAACAGACAAAAGTAGATTTTCTGTCTCGCTGTACCTCCCCAGCCCAGAGTGATTCATCAGGCTGCACACCTCTCCTTACCTTGTCTCTCTGTTTGAGTTATCGCCATCCTCCTGGCATGGGTAGGAGTTGCATAGGAGCTTAGGAATGACATAACTCATGCTCTGACCCCTCTCTTCCCCCTCCGTTTCACTATTCAGAGGATGTGAAACTTCAGGATTCCCTCCCCTCAGTCGCCTCCACATCCCACCTCTGTGTGTGCATATACAGATAAGCTATTGTTCTGTGAAGAAACTAGTTAATTGATACAAATAAGAGCGCACATGTTCTACTTTTTTTGGTGCATGCATCAGGTTTGATGGAAGTTCAAATAATGATTATGTCATTCTTTTGTTCCAAACACACCTTACATACCTACAAACTAGATAATCATGCAGGAATGTCAGTTTAAAGGAGGTTCTGTTCATACAAATGGCACAATTAGCCGACTTGTTGAGGCAGAAAATCTTTTACCTTGTAAGAGCATCGTTGGGTGTGCGTCAGAAACAGTTGGTGTAATTCCACCTTCCGTTCGGGTTGTTAGTTGTCATGTCATGTTGTAGTGTCGGCCTTCTCGCTGAATGAAATACCAGCCCCAACCTGCATGAATCAACATGCCGTGTTTAGATTCTTGCAAATTTCACTTCCCTCTGTGCATGTGGCTGTCAGAGTTCATTAATATTTTTATATCAAAGCAGAAATCCACCAATTTTAAACAATAAACTCCTGTGGAGCACTACTTTAAATGGGAAAACACACATAAAGTCTTTGGTGGTTCCGGAGTCGGCTCTGTGGAGTCTGATAAATGACCTCCAGGGATGTCACTCAAGTCAGTGCTGTTTGTAGCCACAAGGTACAAGTCTCAGTCTCAGTGAGGTGGGGTGGAACTGACCACCCATTTAGCATCACTTAGCAGCTGGATCCAGATATTTTCCAGAGGAGTTGGTAAAGAGGGGAAAAAAACTTGATGATGAGTAAAGACAGAAGTATTTGCCACTGTAACTACGACATTTTTATTTAATCTTGATAGGTTACATCGCTGCCCATAAGAGGCCCAAAGACCAAGTTCATAGACTGATATAGCTAATGTCAAACTGCAGCCTGAGCTCTCCAAACTCAGTAACAAGGCTGCACACGGAGGTCAAGGAAGCAGCTTTTTATGTGGGCAGCTCTATTCCTTGGATTGAGCTACAAAAAAACGCTGAAATTACAGACACTGGTTCTGTGATTTTACGGACGTGACCTTCAAGGGCACTTCGGGGGATTGCTACCATGGTTTTTTTTGGGGGTTTTTTTTTCCTTAAAATTATTATTTTACATGTTTTTAAATAGGCTGCCTTCTCGGCTTTATAGCCACTACTCTCAAACATTAATTTCAGGAAACATCCAACTTATTGTTGATAAAGGATTAAACGGTTTAAACGGGCTTAAAGGTAATTGAAAGGTCTTTACTCTCCCATTTTTGTGTTTATGTGTGTGTGTGTGTGTGTCTGTATTTTATCTTCTTCTTTTAGGGCGTTTCTATATTTATTTTGACATAAGGAAACATTTTCAGTTAACCAAGGCTAAGAAGCAAAATGTAAAATTTATTATTAAGTTCGTCTTCTTCCCAAGGCTGAGTAAATCTGAAAGTGAAGTGAGCAGCCAATTAACATTAGACATTAGAGTGTTATCAGCTTTCTTTACAAGAGAGCGAGTATTGTCATTTTCCTAAATGTCTATGTTTTGTGTTTTACTTTCTGTCAGACGGGTAAAGTGGACCCTCAGCACCCTCGAGTATCGGGCCACAGAGGCAACGTGTTAGATATCAAATGGAATCCCTTCAACGACTGCTGCATCGCCTCCTGCTCCGAGGACGCCACGGTTTGTACACCGAAACGGGCACAAAGCACATTTTCACTGCGGTTTACTGACGTGTTGTCGTATTCATGGGATATGAGCGTGCTGCAGCAGGGAGATCATTTTATAGCCTTCAGAAAAGAGCTAGAAGTCATTCCTCACATTCCTCAGCTCTGACCTGGCAGATGCTCAGAGCAAATCCTCGTAGACAGAGAGCGAAAAAATAAAGTTAAGAAGTTTCAGGCTTTTTTTTTTAATGTGTCTTCCTCTGTTGGCTGTTCTTCACAGATTGAGATATATGGTTTGTTTGTGTCTTTGTTAATTTGTTTCTCTGTACGTGTGTTTGTAGGTTAAAGTGTGGGAAATCCCTCCTCATGGTGTATATAAAAACATTACAGTACCATGGAAGGAGCTCCAGGGTCACAGCCGCAGAGTGGGCCTCATCGAGTGGCACCCAACTGCTAACAACATCCTTCTCAGTACTGCCTACGACTACCAGGTAACGCAGGTGTACGCACTCACAAACGCTTCCTCCAACGCGAGCTTGGAGTCATTTATGGCTGAAAGACAGTAAGATAACGAGGCGTGAACTCAGAAAGCACTGTGACCTGCAACCAGAGCGCTTATCTGTCATAGTGCAGCCACGCAGCTCACGCTGAATTGACCTGCAAAGATTTCAAATATTGCACGCAGCATCACGAGCACCTCGTTTGTTAGTCTAAGAATTCAGATCATTTTTGGGCTTGTAGGTGCAAAGTCAGCCTTTCTTACAAATCTGAACTCCTGAGATGCGAGTTCCAGTTACTGCCTGTATTTACACACATGCTGTATATGTAGGCCTCCCGAGTTTAAACAATTCTGTCTCTTTTCATTCACACAGCTGAGTGCAATAGCATGAATTCCTTCGAGATAAGCAAAGTATGCACCGTTATGTCCATTCGTGCACCCATTATGCACCACTCTCTGTAACGGCACGCTTTTCAGCCCTGAAACTGGTTGATTGTAACATTTAGAAACACTTTTGTCTGTGCCTAATTTTTTTTTTGATACAAAATAGTTTATTTGTGGTAAACTGCTTTAAAACTGTATTGTGTCTGAGTTCTTACCGAACCTTCTGTCTGTGTGCCTGTCCTCCTCCAGATAATGATCTGGAACCTGGACTGTCCAGAGCAGGTGATAAAGAACCCCGTGCGGACCATCAAGCACCACGCAGATGTGGTCTTGTCGATGTCGTTCAGTACAGATGGCAGCCTTCTCGCCACCACCTGCAAGGACAGGAAGGTCCGCTTGATGGAGCTGCACTCTGGATCGCTGCTGCGGGTACTGCTGTGCGCACGTGTGCACTTCTGTTGTTGTTGTTGTTGTTGTTGTTGTTGTTGTTGTGGGGACATAAATCTGTTTATACCATCATATTGTGAGGGCTTAACACCTTTTTATTTTTTTCTACTTTTTTAGGTTAAAACAGCAAGTGACCTCAATTTAAACACTTTCATTTTAGGTTGACGACTTGATTTAAGGTTAATTACCTTATTTAGAAGCAGTAAATTGTATCGTTTAGCACTGGATCACAGAGTAGCTCCACAGACCTCACCAGCTAGTGACTCACACACTTTACATCAGTCTTTTCTCACTTCCTTTTCCCGCCAAGCAAACTCATACAGACACATAAGAAACATTACATCACGGTGGTGTATTACAAATGCTTCCAGAGCTCTTTATATGACTTAAAACCTTTTATAATGTACATAAATGTTCACCAGGGCTTCATCAGTGCTGCATGTATGTGTCACGATTGCAGGAAACCAGCTGCAAGACACACAGAGCCAGTAAGGTGCTGATCCTGGGAAACATGAAGATGCTTTTCACATCAGGAACTTCCCGCTATAATGATCGTCAGATAGCGCTGTGGGATCAGGTGAGAGACGCTGCAGAGCGACTGGCAGCACTACAGCAAGACTTTTACAATAGAATATCATAATTTCAAGAAAAAAATTTTTTTGCGGGTGCTGGCCAAAACAGAGAAATATTCATAGCAAAAAAAAAAAAAAAAAAATTTAAATCTTTCTTTGGGTATATTTACATTGTACAGCTTATCAGTAATGTTATTTATTAAAACAGCTAATTCTAAAAATTTAGAAGCCAAAGATGTTTTATATATCCTATAAGCAGCGAATGTTAATCTTCCTGTAGATGTTTCTGAATTATGGCCTAACATCTACGAATCAGGAGCATTTTGATGAGAATTTCCAAAATCGGGACAGACTGAAGCTAATAAACATAGTAACACAGGCATTCGTGCGCTATAACTACCTACGGGTCTGGATGTTGGAATAATGAGAGCACCCTGTTCCTCGGGGGGGATCTTGGCTAAAAATAGTCAGGTTGTTGTGAGTAATTTCTAGTAAGTTTGATATATTGAACATTGATAATCAGAGATGTATGTAGAACTGCAGAAGAAGGACAAAACAGAAAATCAGCAACAACAGAAGGGCCACAAATAAGTGAAATCTAAGCTTGCAGAGTATTAATAGTAATACGAATGAAGCAATGGTCAGCATATTACGTCACCACCAGAGAGGTCACGACTTTAGGCAGCTTCATTGCCCAGCCTACATCATTAAAGCCTCTGACCATTAGAATAAAAGAAGTTAGATAAAATAACAAGTTTGATGCTGTAAATATATGTAGAATGAAAATAACGTAACGCTGAAGGAGGGCGGAGAGGGTAGAATATTTTGTGCAGGAGTCGTTTTCTGTCGTTTTCCTTCTACAATCGAATCAAATAATTTAAAAGGTAAATAAATAAAAACATCATGTCTGATCTCCAATGGTAAAAAGACCTTCTGAGGTTACTTTGTGTTTCTGCTCACCTGCATCTCAGAGGGAAATGATGCGCTGTTTTTTACAAACGTGCATCCACTGAACACAATTTTAAAAACTTCAGTATCCAGGTATATGTTTGTGTGTGTGAGCTGTTAGTCAGCCTATTCTGTGGTTTTGTTTAAGTGAGTGTTTGGGGCTTAAAAAGGCAAAGTCATCAAAACCTTTGCAAAAATGCTAATATCTTACCTGAATAATCATCTCATGACCAGCCAGATTCATGCTGTTGACCTTTTTGCACAAAGAACTTTTTTTTTGTTGTTGCTTTTTTCAATAATAATAATACAATATTTGCAGGACTTTTGCTTGTAAAATCAAGAGTTGTTGTTGTTGTTGTATTAGTAATCTCTCTAAATGTGTCCTTCACTACCAAACACCTCTCAAGCCTGTCTCAAGTATAACTCTGCCACCTAGTGGATGAAATGCACCAGTTCAGCCACTCTGCGAGTTTACCTGAGCAGTTCACTGATTCCTGTGTTCATGTGGAGCCAGTTATTTGCCTCATAGTGATTATGTCATCACTCAGACCGATCACACCTAGTAGTCTAGTAGTAGTCATAGTTGGTGTGCCAAAGCGGCGTGTTGTGATGAGTTAGAGTGTATCGTGGGCGGAGGATTAAGGCAAAGCTCGGATTAGGGATTGAGCACTCAGTATTGCAGAGTGCTTCTTATGGAGCAGTGGATTTAAATCAGTGTTTTGATATCAGGGAGACTTTTCTGTGTGTTGTTCACATCAGTGGCGCTAAGGTCTTGTGTTCTAACACGCTTTAGATCTTTGTGTGTGTCTGCAGGATGATCTGTCTGTGCCTTTGCTGGAGGAAAACCTGGACGGTTCGTCGGGGGTCATTTTTCCTTTCTACGACCCCGACACACACATGCTGTACCTTGCCGGGAAGGTGGGACTCGGAAACGTGTTCAGATCATAATAATCAAATTAAAATCTTCATGCAGAAAATATTTTTTATTACTGTTACAAAGACATCCCTTTTGTCTTTTAGGGTGATGGAAACATCAGGTATTATGAGATCAGCTCAGAAAAACCCTACATTCACTTCTTAACAGAGTACCGCTCCCACCTACCTCAGAAAGGACTGGGTAAGGAACATACACACATAAACACACACACCCAATTTTAAACCTTAATTAATGTCACCTGCACTTCCTAAACTGAGTGTGTAGAAGATGTGGCTGTTGACCACTGTTTGGAGACTCCACCTGCTGGGCTGGCACTGTGCACCTTTAAGCAAAGCTGCTGTGCAAATAAGCCTGCAGTATTTGCATACCCAAACCAGCTGATCAAGCGAGGTTGTAGCTCATGTCAGGTGACAGGCAGCAACAAGTCAAATGTGCAGGTTTTTTTTCGGTTTTAAACTCACGTTTTACCCGCTTGTTGTGATTAAAGTACTGGACTATAGTAGCTCTCCTTTATAAAGTACTTTGATCTGTGTGAGATTAACTAGTATCTGTTTAATATTAGCTGCGGTTTAGCTTATTTTACCACCCAGCTGATGTTAACTTCCTGTGCTATGTTGACTCGTCTATAACATCTGCTGCTGAGACGTGCCAAACATGAACAGCACAGGAGTGAATTAAATTTTAAAATGTTTTCAAAATTTGGTAAAAGCAACCTCAGATGAACAAAAACATAATAAAGTGTGTGATTATTTATTTAACAAAAGCAAAATGTCCACAACAATGTGAGACTAATACAGAGTTTTCACACACTGCTTCTGCATTTTGGTTTAGTTTTTGCTAAACAAATGATGACACAGTGTAATATGTCATTTTGTTGTTCATCTAAGGCTGCGTTTACCTAATTTTAAAACCTAGTAAGGACTAGATGATATTTAATTATGTCCTTATGTCGATAAAATCGTCTTTTTACCTTCCTGGAACTCTTGTTCTGTCCGCTTGCACTTGTGCTTTTGAGATGCCCGCTTTTGATGAAGTAGCCAAAGATGTGGGGCACCAAATCTGCAAAGTATGGCCAAAAAACTCCCCTTAAAACATAAAAACTCCTTCGGGCTTGACAACGGTGGGGTCTTCACCTGAAAACTGCTGAAAACTGCGAACATAACAAGATTTCCAGGGAGCAATATAAAAATAACAGCAACACTGCAAGCTGTTCAGAGGTGCACAAGATCAGACAAACTGAAATAGTAATTTGGATTTGAGAAGTCAAGAGACATGTGTAATGAAGATGATATAAATCAATGTTTTTGTAAGTGCGACAAAAGCCGAGTGTTACACCGAACATAACAAGGGTGAGAGCAAGTGAAAGAGGCTGACAGAGGCAAACTTTTTGCTCGCAGCTCACTTATTTGTAGACTTCCTATTATAAATGCAGTACATCTTACATTGAATAATATTTTATTTATTAAGCATATAAAATGAATACAATCTGTTTGGGTCTGTGCGTTAACCTGCAGGTGTGATGCCAAAGCGAGGTCTCGATGTGAGCTCCTGTGAAGTTTTCAGGTTCTACAAACTGGTGACAATCAAGAGTCTCATCGAGCCTCTTTCTATGATCGTACCCCGCAGGGTAGGTGTTACAGACTCACAAGAATGGCACACACCACTGTACAAGAAAAAGAAAACTTCTGAGTTTAACACATTTCAGAGATCTAATGTTGACTCTGTTTCTGAACCTGCCGTGCATGTGTTTCTAGTCGGAGTCGTACCAAGAGGACCTCTATCCAATGACGGCTGGACACAGGCCTGCTTTGACTGCAGAGGAGTGGCTCAGCGGCATGAACAAAGGTAAGAAAAAGGAATGATTGTGTGTGAGATTTGTACATGTAGATCCTGGGGCCTGTTTGTCTTCTGTGCGCTCTGAAATTCCATTGATCTGTCACCTTTAATATTCCATTTCAAAATAAGAGTTAATTTCATTCAGTTTAGCACTCAGTCTTCAGCTCCTCTAATCATTATTTAAGTCACTAATCATCCTCCTTTGTTTTCTAGGTCCATTGCTGATGTCTTTGAAGCCCGGAAGTCAGATAGCAGAGTCCTTGTCAGACATGAAGGCACTGGGGAACTCAGTGGGGAACTCACTGGACACTCGCAGGTCTCAGGGCAGACCAGACATGCTCCAGCTCGCTTACATTCAGGACCAACCGGAAGCCAAAGAAAGCAGAGCGGACAGCACCCACACAGAGGATGCCAGGATTTACACACTTGTCAGCAATGGAGAAGATCTCACACTTTGTTCTCCTCCCAGAACAGAGAATGAGGTGCTGAATGATTTCGCTTTTTCACACGTAAAAGCAGAAGTAAAAGCAGTATCAGTTTTATTTAGTTACATCCTCGTTTATTATATATTCTTTATGGACTTGGTTTTATGGAACATATAAAACAAGTGTGTCCTACTTGTTACTTAGTCACTAAAAATGAGTGCATGTCCCAGGATGTTTTTGCAGCCTTTAGTTTGGATATTCTTCAATTATGGTTGTTTCATTTGAAAATAGTAAACTGTTACACGCAAACATACATACATCCATTTTCTGCCACTTATCCGGGGCCGGGTCACGGGGGAAGCATCATAAGCAGAGAAGCCCAGCCCTTCACTCTCCCCAGTCACCTCCTCCAGCTCATCCGGGGGACCGAGGTGTTCCCAGGTCAGCCGAGAGATATAATCTCTCCAGCGTGTCCTGGAACTCCTCCCAGTAGGACATGCCCGGAACACCTCACTCAAGGGGCGAGAGGATAAAGAGCTGGTCAAGCGTTCTGCGACCCGCATGAAAACTGCATTGTTCCTCTTGAATGTGAGTTTTGACTGGCGGACGGACCCTCCTTTCCAGCACCCTGGCATAGACCTTACCGGGAAGGCTGAGGAGTGTGATCCCCTGATAGTTGGAGCACACCCTCCGGTCTCCCTGCTTAAAGACGGGGACCACCAACAAGGTCTGCCAATCCAGTGGCATCACCCCAGATTTCCACGCGATATTGCGGAGGCTTGTCATGCAAGACAGCCATACAACATCCAGAGCCTTCAGGAACTCAGGGTGAATCTCGTCCACCCCAGGGGCCCTGCCACCAAGGAGTTGTTTAACCACCTCAGTGACCTCACCCCCAGTGATGGGAAAGTCATCCCCTTCATCCCCAGACTCTGCTTCCACTACAGAAGGCATGTCAGGAGGATTAAGGAGGTCCTTGAAATATTTTTTCCACCGCCCGACTATAGCCTCAGTTGAAGTCAGCAGCGCCCCACCCGCACTATACACCCTGTGAATAGAGCACCGCTTTCCTCTCCTGAGTCACCAGACGGTTTGCCAGAATTGCTTTGAGGCCGTCTAAAAGTCTTTTTCCATGGCCTCACAAACTCCTCCCACACCCGAGTTTTTGCTTCGGCCACCACCCGAGCTGCGTTCTGCTTGGCCTGCCGGTACCCGTCAGCCTCAAGAGTCCCACCGGCCAGCCAAAACCCAATAGGACTCCTCCTTCAGCTTGATGGCTCCCTTCACCTCCGGTGACCACCGTCTGGTTCGGGGATTACCACCACGACAGTCATCAATCACCATGCAGCCGCAGCTCTGAGCAGCAGCCTCAACAATGGAGGAGCGGAACATGGTCCATTCGGACTCAATGTCCTCAGCCTCCCTTGGAATGCTGTTGATGTTCTGCGAGAGAGTGAAAGCTCTTTGGTTCGATCCCACGAGGAGACACAAATCCCTTTGGGATTGCATCAGGAAGGTCATCTGGTATAAAAATCTGCCAAATCAAACATGCGGAGCTACCTGCTGTGATGACCCCTTGTGAATAAGGGAGCAGCTGAAAGTAGTTTTACTCAAGTGCCATCTTGAAGTACTAAGAGTTTACAGAGATATAAAACACTGAGATCCCAAATATGATGATAAAGCCTCGAAACATTTGCAGCCAGGCTGCAGGGAAAGATGAGTCACAAACAAGCAAAAAAACAAGAATTTTAATATTTTTATAGACTCCTTTTTTTTTAAAAAAAACCTCTAACTTTGTGCAGTCTGTGTTTTTCCTTTTCTTCATCATTACCTGTTACAAACACTTTAAAATCACCCACACAATTCAGCAGGTTTCCAACATCATCGATATAAAAAAGTGTTTACCACCTGTTTTTTTTTTTTTTAAACTAGATTAACTCTTGCTTAAATTACTCAGCAACACTCACAGCATTAAAATGCTACTTAATGTAAATGTGTCACTAATTATTGTTTTTATCCTCTCAAAGCTCGTTTCATCTGGACTGCAGCAGCTGTGCAGCAGTAGGGGCAATTTTTTAGTAAAGTGTAAATCAGCTCATATCACTGAACCTGTAGCCTAAAAGTGAGGCAGACATGTTCCCCCGAGTCTCCAGTGGGCACGAGACCCACGATTTTAATTCCTTATGCCGTGTGTGTGTTTGTCCACAGCTGCGTCTGAAGTTCCACAAGCAGCAGGAGGAAATCAGGAGGCTGAGGGAGCTCCTCAACCAGCGGGATGTGCGCATCAAACAGCTGGAGCTGGAGATTAAGAACATCAAGAACTCCCAGAGTCAGAGCTCACTTTAAGACTTTCCTGACCTGCTGAGTCGCCCTCACCTTCTCACGGGAGACACGTATAGGTGTACCAACCTACTTAACCCCGTTTTTTAAAACCACCGCAGTCTTTGTAAGATCCTGGCTCAGCGGTTTTCCTCTAATGAGCCCCACACGCTCACTGCACAGGGGCGACACGAGCCTCGATTTTGTGTTTTCGGTCTGTCATTTTGTCAACTCTACACAGGGTGCGCGTATTCTTTGCTCATGTACATACTTTTAAAACTCTCTGCACCTTTTTGACCCCCCACCCCTCCCCATTTCTTTTGTACGCTTCACAGCTATGCAAGTTTATTGTAATTTTTAGCTTTTTTTTTTTTAATGGTCTTTGTAGATGACAGATAAAAGGATGCTTGCACCTGTGTCGACTGAATGATGTGGCTGTGCGTGCGTTGCTTGAAAGTCGCCGCAGGGAGCAGACGTCCCGTGTGATTGTAAGATGATGCTGCATTTATTTTCTATGCTTGGTGATTGTCCCCCACCCCCCCAAATATTCAGACTACTGTAAGTGGAGACGACTGTGTTTAAGTTCGACAGATGTAATACGTGTGCTTGAATGAGAGCGAGCTGAATGAATGACTGTGTTGTGATCCCAGCTGTGTTCTGCCATTCCATCAAGCTGCATTTGTTTTTAACTCTTCTATTTTTTAAATGACTGGAAAGTTGGTGGAAATGATCCATTTTGCTGCAGTTGATGTGTAAGCCACTTCAGTAACTGATGCCATGTAGCAGTTTGGATCTTGATTTTTTTTTTTTAAATATTTATTTTAAAATATGGTCAGAGAAAATGCCATTTAATCAAGTACTTGAATTTGCTGTTGTAATTTTGGCAAATACAGCATGAAAAATGCTTAAAAAAGGACAGAACCCTGTTTGCTTTTTCCTACTGATGGTTTCTGATCATATTTCATTCACCTGTGATCAGTTTTAAGGCAAAGTGGTATCTACTATTGTAAAGGACAGCAAAATTTTAAGGACCTCACAGCTCTGATATGGCTGTAATAACATTAATATGACAGCAGTCAGATATTTTAACCAGACCATTTATTCCTTCTTTCTGGGTATATTAAATCAACAAGCAGGACTCTTTTATTGCAAAATTCAATTTTGACTCAATTCAATTTTATTTAACGATAATTCACAACAGCAGTCATCTTAAGACACTTTATATTATATGGCAAAGACTCTAAAGCATTATGGGTTTCTAACCTAGGGACTTAAATATGTACAAATCCGGTTCCAGAAAAGTCGTGATTCTGTGAAAAATGTAAATGAAAACAGAATGCAATGATTTTCAAATCTCATAAATTGATATTTTGAGAAAATATTGAGAAATTTTGAGAAAAAGTACAATTTAAAACGGGGGACAAAAGGTCATTTTTAATTTGATGGCAGCAACATGTCTCAAAAAAGCTGGCGCACTGTGTAGCATCCCCTCTTCTTTTAACAACGGTCAGTAACTGAGGAGAGCAGCTGCTGGACCTTTGGGAGAGGAATGTTGTCCTATTCGTGTCCGATTGAGGATTCTAGCTGCTCAGAAGTCCTGGGTCTGCTTGGGCGTATTTTTCATTTCATGATGCAGCAATTATTGGTGAAAATTGGTGAAAGGTCTGGACTGCAGGCAGACCAAATCAGCACCATCCGCTCTTCTACTACAAAGCCGTGCTGTTGTAATAGATGTAGTACGTGGTTTCGCATTGTCTTGCTGAAATATCCAAGGCCTTCCCTGAAGAAGCTGGATGGATGGGAGCATATGTTGATCTAAAACCTATATATAGCATTCAGCACCAATGGTCACAAGATCACGTGCGGCTTCTTCTTTGCACGACAGAGCTTTAACCTGCGTTTGTGGATGGCACGGTGAACTGTGTTCATGGACAGCTTTACTGGAAGTGTTCCGGAGCCCATGCAGTGATTCCCATGAAAGAATCGTGATTGTTTTTAATGCAGTGCTGCCTGAAAGCCCAAAGATCACAGGCATCTAATATTGATTTTTGAGAAGGTCCCTCTAAGATGCTCTTTTTTATACCCAGTCACGTTACTGACCTGTTACCAATTAACCTAATTAGTTGCAAAATCTTCCTCCAGCTGTTTCTTTTTGGTACCATTTTTTCCCTCCACCTTTTTTTCTCCTTCATCCCAACTCATCTGAGACGTATTGCTGCCATCAAATTCAAAATGACCTCATTTTTTTTTTCTTAAAATGAAGATTTTATATGTTTTCTGTGTTCTATTGTGAATAAAATATGGGTTTATGAGATTTACACATCATTAGATCCTCTGTCCTTCCTTTGTACAGCGTCCCAACTTTCTTGCAGTTGGGGTTGTATATATTTAAGTCACTAGGTTACAAACATACACATACAAAACAGACGCCTGCAGTGTCTCATTTTTTTTTTTTAAATATGTTAGTATCACAGTATAAAGATTTATTTTATATGGATTCTCCACATTTCAAGCAGGTGAGGTTTATAACTAAGTGGACTGGACTGCCATGGACCTAAAGACAAATAGGAGGACATTTATCAGTGCTGTGTCACATTCATTTTGTGCTGGGTGAATGTACAGAGAGCATTTCTCACATTTCTCAGCTGTCCTGCCACAAAAGCAGGAATAAATAAAGTCAGAGAACAAACAAACAAACAAAACAGTCATCAGCCAAATTGTCGTTCTGAAGATTGTGAAATTCTTGGTGGATACCAATCAGTGTGTCCCTAAAGGGGACCTTGACTGGGGATTGATTTGTATGTGGCTGGTTTACAAGCCCAAGCTTGAATTGTTGATCTCACTTTTAATATCTGCAGACCCATGATGACTAAGCAACCTTCGTCTGCTCGTTTGTTATGGTTAAAAGTCCGCAGCAGTTGAGGTCCTTTTTTAAATTTTTTTTTAAATCAAAATAAACAATGTTTTAATGTTTTAAAAGTAAAATTCTTGATTATTTTGGAATAGGTATAATTAATCCCAGTACACTTTCAGTTAAACCAGTGAACCCGCTATGGGAAAATAAAGCCAAGAGAAAAGAGACGTCCTGGCCCACATCTGATGTATACACTCTGTGATTTATTTATTTTGTTGTTTATTTTTAGAAGAGAGAGGTGTGACTGCAATGTGCATATGCTATTTTAGCCGAGCAGCTGATAAAATCCATCCCGGTGAACTGCAGATGTTTTTATTCCACCGGGGAGCGTCTGAATGGTGCTCGTGGCTTCTGCCACCATGGTGCACTCGGACCAGTTTCAAACATTTGTTGCTTTCTGGTGTGAAGCAGCTGATTTTCCAGCTAACTAAAGAGAAACATTCCTAAGCAAGCAATGTCATGATAAATACATAAATGGGCACAGATGCAGATTTATGCCACTGCAGATATTAGGCAGCACAGCAGCAAAGTATGATGATTTGCTTTGAGAAGTCGCTTTGAGTGGTCGGTAAGATTAGAAAAACACTAAATACCAGTTTAAAGCTAAATACAGTTCTAAAGCTAAATACTAAGATAACCGGTCAGATATAGCGCCTGTACAGATTCGGTCAGAGGCGCAAGCACCACGGTGACTTTCTAGATTTGGCACGTTTCAGGTACAGCACAGAAACTACCATGCCAACCCACACACACACACACACACGCGCGCACACACGCAGAAACTGTGGCTTCAATGCAGTTGTAATGTGTGTGACCCCTTTGACCTTTGGGCGGACAATTCTAGCATCTCTAGCTGACTTTTGTCCAGGAGCAGCAAAGCCTGACCAGGATTTAATGTCAAGCAGAGGACCAGTCTCCTTTACTGCTTTCCTGTACTGCTGTAGCAATTCATCACTCAAGGGCTGACTTAAAATGCTGTTTGAATAAATTCTCAGCCTGAAATGCTGGATATCACCGGTTAAATAGCAACAGCAGCTGGCATTTTGAGTCAGCCTGTTTCTTTAGTACTCCTTTTATAGCAGCTGAACCATCAACGGCAAACTGCCTGCATACTGCTGAATGCGGTGGACCCTTTCATTAGCACAACAGGCTCTTCCAGTGCTTGGATACAATTATATTGCAAATGTGTACTTTTTAGGCTAACTGTAACATAATTACAGTTGAAAATGTTTTGGGTTTTTTTTTTGTCAGTCTTGCACTTTCCCCCATAAAGTACCTCTTCAAGTTTTTTTTATTTTCTAGTCACACCAAGTCAATCTGACCCAAAAGTGCTTTCTGGACAAACGTATTTACACTCCAGGTCTCCAAAAACCCAATTTCAAAACATCAAACTCAAACGAACAAGCATGATTAAAAATGAAAACCAAGCAAAGTCATAAAAATTCTAAAAAAAAAAAAATCTAATAAATAAAATCATATGAAAACCCTTGGATAACATTTTCAAAAGAGTCAACAATAAAAATAAATAAAATCTGACAATATAAAACAGTTGGAATAAAAGAGCAGGAAGACATGCTCACAGCATGAGGCACCATGGGCTTGACTACAAGCAAGTGAAAAGCGGCAGGTCTTTAGAGCTGATTTTAAAGTGTCAGTTGTTGGACAGGTTTTTATAGGGGATGACTGTTCCAGAGCCCGGGGGCAACAACAGGAAAGACCCGCCTTTAAAGTTTAGGCAAGAAGGGGGCACTGAGCAGAGCTGCTGGGAGGATAACAGTGACAGGGAGGCGAAATACAGAGTTAAAAGATCTGTAATGTATTGCTAAAAAAAAAAAAACATAATAAAATTTTAAAAGTCATTTCATATTTCACAGGTGCCCAGTGCGGATGAACTAAAACAGAAGTGATGTGTTGTCTTTTCTTTGTACCACTTAGTCTAGCAGATGAGTTTTAAACCATCTCCAATCAAGAAATAGCCAAATAGGACAATCCTGTATGCAGAGAGTGACACTAATCCAGCCGAGAAGTGATAAAGGCGTGGATAACTGTTTCTAAACGCTTTAGAGAAAAAAGCAGATTTAATTTAGCATATCAGTAGTGCCTTCACTATACTGATCTCATTGTTAAAACTTAAACTATCTACTTTATATGTGGATAAAGGACCAAGTGGCTTAGTTAGGATATTTGTAGAGCTTGGCCAGTTTTGTTGTCATTTAGTTAAAGGAAGTTTTTTGCCATCCAGAATTTCTTATAGTTAGGGCTGGATCAGGTGACCCAGAACCCTCCCTTAGTTATGCTGCCCTAGGCCTAGGCTGCTGGGGGGTTCCCATGATGCACTGAGTGTTTCTTCTTTACTCACCTCTTGTCACTCTCTGTGTACTTATACACCACTGTGTATTTAGTCATTAGTTATTATTAATCTCTGGCTCTCTTCCAAAGTGTGTCTTTTATCCTGGCTCTCTCCCCTCAGCCCCAACCTGTCATGGCAGATGACTGCCCCTCTCTGAGCCTGGTTCTGGCGAAGGTTTCTTCCTGTTAAAAGGGAGTTTTTCCTTCCCGCTGTTGCCAAGTGCTTGCTCATAGAGGATCATTTTGAATGTTGGGTTTTCTCTGTATTATTTTAGAGTCTTTAGCTTACAATATAAAGCGCCTTAAGGCGACTGTTTGTTTTGATTTGGCGCTATATAAATAAAATTGAAGGGACGCAGGCACGCAGCTCTGCCTGTGAATGCAGCAACCCCAGCCAATCAGAAGGAAGTTGGCTTGAAGGGAGGGTGGGAGCTTGTTTCAGGAACTAAGAAGCTGCACCAAGACTGAGTATAAGAATTATTTTTGAACTGTGTATCATGCAAAGCTACTCTAGTCCAATAATGAAAATACAGAGGTGTAAAAGAACATAGTAGGTCCCATTCAAGGCACACTCAAGTGGCCATGTTATTATAAATGTTCCATTTCATGACGTAAAATATCTAAGATTTCTGTCCATGTATTTTTGCACATATTTGCTCAATATTCAGCATGACATATTTGATATCTTCAAAAAACAATGGGACCACCAGTGGAATAAATACAACTCTGTATGTTGTGAGTATAATGTTCTGTATACCTCCATGGGTGTATCCATTTATTCTGGCTGAATAGACTTGTGCACAGGTGGAAATGGGTACATCACTAAAATGAAACTGGAACAGGCAGTGAGAATGATGATGCTGAAGTTCAAACCAATCATCAGAATGGGTAAAAAAAAAAAAAAAAAGGTGTTTTAAGTAACGCTGAATGTGTCATGGTTGTTGGTGCCAGGTGGGCTGATATTTCAGAAAATACCTTTTTGATGCCACAGGTCAGAGGAGAATGGCCAGACTGTTTCAAGCTGACAGGAGGGCAACTCAAATAATCTCTTGTTATAGAGGTATGCAGAAGAGCACCTCTCTGGTCTACAATAGCTGAAAACCCCACCAGGTGCCACTCCTTTCAGCTGAAAACAGAAAATTAGCCTACAATTCATGCAGGCGCACTAATATTGGACAATAGAACTTCGGACTCTGATGAGTCTCGATTTCTCCTGTGACATTTGGATGGTAGGGTCGGAATTTGGCATAAATAACATGAAAGCGTGGATCCATCCTGGCTTGTGTCAACAGTTCAGGCTTGTGGTGTGTAATGTTGTGGGGGGTATTGTCTTGCCACACTGTGGGGCCCTTAGTACCAACAAAGCATCATTTAAACACCTCAGCCTAACTGAGTATTGTTGCTGAGCATGTCCATCCCTTTATGACCACAGTGTATCCATCTTCTGATGGATGATTCCAGCACGATAACACGCCATGTCACAAATCTCAGATCATCTCAAACTGATTTCTTGAACATGACAATGAGTTCACTGTACTCAAATGGCCTCAGTGGATGTGCAGCTGACAAATGTGCAGCACCTGTGTGATGCTATTATGCCAATATGGACCAAAATCTCAGAGGAATGTTTTCCAGCACCTTGTTGAATCTCTGCCACAAAAGAATTAAGGCAGCTCTGAAGACAGCCTGGTACTAGCAAGGTGTACCTAATAAATTGTCCAGCAAGTGTATGTGTAATGAGCAAAAGTCAAACGTCACATTCCTTCATTTTAAAATTTCTCTCCAGCTTATAACACTAATTCAATACTTTAACTGGTGGAGAAATGATGTTTAATTTGATTTCACACTGTGTGAAGCAAGAACCTCGCTGCCAATTCTGATATCCTTTGCTTTTGTCTTGCCCTCAGTGGCTCACTCATGCAGGGTGTAATTTCAATATGCACGCATCATACATTAGTATGATGAATAATTAACGATAAGCTGCGTGGAGTGGAAAGGGATGTTGTTTCTTCATAAATGTTTTTTCTTGCCATTTCCTCCAAGTTATCATCACATTGTCGCGGTACCATGATGACTATTATTGCTCTGCTGAAAATTGTAATAGTAAAACTCTGCAGATGATGATCGTTCTGTTGCTCTGTTATGAATGTGGCATCCACCAAGTCCTCAAATGAAAGCAATATCAATCCCTGCCCGAGACCTCTCAGCATTAAAGCATGCACACTCTGACAGTCTCTTACATTACACTGGAGCAATAATGTAGCTGCACACTCACTTGTAGCATTTGCTGTCTGATTTAATAAACTATGTCATTTAAAATATTTTAACGTCTGATTGTAAAGTACACGTGCACATTAATATTTGAGTAAAGTTTTCTATTTTTCTTTCTTTATTCCTTCTTTTGTTACAAAAACAGCGCTGCTTCCTTGGTTCAGAACTAACTGCTTGGAGTCTGAAGCTGCAGCATGTGGAAACAAACATTTCTCATCTGTGCATGATTGTCTGGGTGACTTTTTTTTGTTTTTTTTTTTTTTTAAAGGCAGCCTGGAGAAGATCAGCAGCCATAAACCCTTTAAAAGAGATTATCGTTTCTCCACAATATAATAATGCAGTTTAGTTGTCGTTTCTGGGCTTAATATTAAGAATAAAGGTGTTACAGACCAGTGGGCTCTGTCCTGAGGTTGCATTGCTGTTTCTCCAAAGTGAAAAATGAGTTCATTTAGTTACAGAACATACCATACACGACAAACTACAAGCTTGTGAGGGGCTTTTTTTTTTTTAAATCTATATTAATACAATACTTAAGCACCCATGTTTGCATTTAAAGACAAGGAAATTTTAGCTGTGCACGATTACAGTGTGAGTGATGAGAAACAAAATCTTCAGACCTCATCTGGTAAAGTCCAGCTGAAGCAAGTATGAGGCTGAATAAGTCAAACTGGGTATTTTCTAAAGTTAGCGGGGTTTTTTAGCGCTGGATTTTCTGTGTATTTCATTTCTCAGTGAGCTGCAGTGTATGGACAGGAACACAAGGAGTTAATTTCATACTGGGAGACAAAAAAACTTTGGCTGGTCCCCTTCTCATTTGTCCAACTCAGATTTTTGAGCCCCCAAAATTAACTTTGGCTGACGGCCTTTTTCTTTCTTTGTTTTTTACAGACATTAAATTGTATATATGTACAGTGATACATTAAGTATTCCTCCTGTTCATACTGGCTGTGAAACACTCTGTTTGTCCTGTGAAAAAAAGCCATTGTTCTGTGTAGGAATGTATTCTTAAGTTCAGCCAAAGCCAAAATGAGGTTTCAGCACTCTTGAGTTTGCCAGTTGTTGTTTTTTCATGATATTGCTGCATAACAGATTACATAAAGAAAACAAATGAAAAACAAAATTAATAAGCAGCATGGATTTAAAAAAAAAAATCTAGATTTGGCTTTCAAATCTGGTCTTTTTTCCCCCTCTTTGTGTCTGGGGAAAAGGAATTTGATGTGAAAGACTTTGGAGAATAACCACTAAGGTTTCTGAAGCCTTCAGTTAGCTCCAGGTTCAATATTTTCCCACATTTCTTATGTCACTGCTGGTTATTATAACATTTTAAGCTACATACCCTCACCCACCAGTTCAACTGCTCGCCAACACAAATACGTTAACAGACAATGACATGGCAGCAACTCAATGCATTTAAGCATACAGGTCAAGATGACCTGCTGAAGAATGGGGGAAGAAAAGTGACATAAGTGGCTTTCAACATGGCACGGTTATTGAGCCCAGACAGGTTGCTCTGAGTATTTCATGAACTGCTGATCTACTGTGAAGTTCCCATGCAACCATCTCCAGGGTTTACAGAGAATGATCTGACAAAGAGAAAACATCCATTTCTCTGGGGAAAAAAAATGCTGATATCACAAGAGAACGGCCAGTCTCTTTTGATCTGACGTGAATGCAAATAACCATTCGTTATAGCCAAAGTATGTAGAAGAGCATCTTTTGAACGTTGAAGGAGATGGGCTACATCTGCAGAAGACCACACCGGGCAACACTCCTATCAAAAAACAGGAAGCTGGAGCTGCAGTTCACACAGGCTCACCAAAATTGGACAGTAGAAGATTGAAAAAAAAATGCTGCCTGGTCTGAGTCTCAATTTCTGCTTCCACATTTGGATGGTGGGGTCAGAATAAACAACATGAAAGCATGAATCCGTTCTGCTAGTTCAGGCTGCTGGTGGTATAATGGTGTAGGGGCTGTTTTGTTGGCACACTTTGTGTCCCTCGGTACCAACTATCTAAATGCAACAGCCTACCTGAGTGTTGTTGCTGACCATGTCCACCCCTTTATGACCAGTGTACCCATCTTCTGATGGCTGCTTCCAGCAGGATAACACCACATCACAAAGCTCAAATCATCTTCAACATGCCAATGAGTTCACTGTACTCGGATGGCCTCCACAGACACCAGATCTCAATCCAGTAGAGCACCTTTGGGATGCGGTGGAACGGGAGGTTCATGTCATGGATGTGCAGCTGACAAATGTGCAGCAGCTATGTGATGCCATCATGTCAATATGGACCAAAATCTCGGAGGAATGTTTCCAGCACTTTGTTGAATCTGTGCCACAAAGAATTAAGGCAGCTCTGAAGGCAAAAGGGGATCTAACCCAGGTGGCTGGTAAGTATCTGAATATCTCTACCTCTTCAAACACCCTCACAGAAGAAATAATGCTGAGAAGAGTTATCATCCCATCCTCTTAAACTCATTCTGGGACACCAAGAGCATGAAGAGAGAAAAGCACAAAATGTTAACATTTTATTTACAAAGTTGTTTTTTGTCATACAGAAAGTAAAAATGTAGCTACAACCTTGATTTGCGCAACAGGCGACCACACTAAAAATCATGGCTCGCTGGTTGCACAGCTGCTATAGCAATAATTTTATTGGGAAAAATAAGGAACGGAGAAAAAAAAAATTAAAAGACAAAAAAAGAGAAATAATAAACCCAACAACAAAAAATTATTCATCCAACAAAATATTAAAAGCACAGACCCAAAACTAGATACCAGTCCCAAAGTCCTCACACGGGAATACATAAAGAGGGATTGACAGTGAAATTGTGGAATGCTGAGTGGTGGGCTGCCTGAGAACCTCGGGGGCCATGAGTGGGGTGAGGTGGAGGGTGTTGGGTGGCTCTCAGTTCCATGGGGGGACGGGGGGAGGAGGGGGAAAAAAAAGAGAGGGGAGAAGGGGGAGGGCAGCTCCACTCGGCCCACCCAATCGGTACAGTCTTGCCCCGTAAAAAGAGCTCAGCGCTGGGGAGGGGGGTTGACGTGGATTACAAAGGCGGTGTGAGTTGTAGGAGGGTGGACGTTCGGGTTTGTGGGGGAGAGAGGGGTAACTCGGTAGGCTCTCGTTTTCGACTTTAGCTCTTAATCCTCGTCGTCGTCATCCTCGTCGTCGTCTTCGTCCTCTGGGTCTCGCTTTCTCTTCTCGCCTTTGCCGGTTTCTGCTTCTGGAGGTAAAGAAGGAAACTGTGTCATGTGGTGACGAGGTGCCAAATACAACTTATTGCGTCTGCGGGCACGAACACAGCAATCATTCACCCATTTTAAACAACTTCAATCTCTGCATTAGTAACACTCTGGCAGGACCGCACGGTGTGCGAGAAGCAATCGAGAATGGTCACTATCACGTTGCTGTTGTGTTAAATTGTTACATGATTATAAGATCAAAGAAAAATTGCCAGACGTGCATCTTCAGTTCTGCCCTCGTGCAAGACTTTTAGTTAAGTGACAAACATTCTCAAATAATATCTTATTTAGGACTGGCTGAGCGCTACTATTAAAGATAAATGTCAGTAACAGGTAATCACTAACAGTAATCTCTAAACAGATGTATCTGCATAGAGATACTTTATTGATTCCGCAAGGGAAGTTATTATGTTACAGCAGCAAGAAAAATAGTACAATAAGTAAACAGCAAAGTGATTGCAGAAATGCCACCGGAGCAGAGGGCAAAACTGTACATATACAACAGTGACAAAAACAACAACAAAATAAATAAAATATAAAAATGTAGTTAAGAAGAGTAATAGTAAGACTGATATTGTGCAAGAGAGAAATGTGAATATGCAAAATCTGCAGTCAAAAGACGAGATTTCTGGCATTGGAAGCTTTCTGGCTCCCATTTCTAATCGGTTTGTTAATTCTATTAAAGATTTGAGCAGATAATTAAGTTTTTGGTTTAAAAAAAAAAAAAAATCTCATTGGAAACACTGAAAATTGACCAGCGCGCTTCAATCTCAGTCAGCAGATCTTAGACTTCCCTAAATGGGGTAACAGGTAGTGTCATATTATTCCTGGTATTCAATTATCCTCCAATATCAAGTTAGCTGTGCCACCCAAAGTTTCACTTATGCATTAACTCTGGGGGTTTATGCAAAAAAAGTAAATATTTTCTTTTCATGGAAACCATTCCCAAGCTGATGTACATCAAACCTCCTGATCTTCAAGGAAAAGAAAAAGATTTGTGCCCAAACTTTTGACTGGTACAATATACAGTTTCCTGTATGTTGTGTTCATTGCACTGGCATTTCTTAATAAGATAAGACATCGAGAGCCTTTTTTACTGACTCTTGCAGTAAGTGATGATGCTTGAGCCAAATATGTCAGTAAAGTTACTTTAAGGAGACACATACCATCTTCATCTTCATCCTCATCTTCGTCCTCTTCATCTACTTCTCCATCCTGACCAAAGTCTTCCTCCTTGGTAAACAACGTTTAACAAGTTAAAAACAGAGACAGTGCGTCTGACATGCTTTAACGGCTCCACCGAGCTCGTTTCGTTTTTACCTCGTCTTCGCCGCTGCCTTCCTCGTCATCCTCTTCTCCTTCTACCTCCTCTTCGTCCTCCTCATCGTCCTCTTCCTCGTCAAAGTCCTCCTCTTCTCCGTCCTCGTCTTCCTCCTCCTCCCCCTCTGCGACGCAAAAGTAAAAAACAATCAGTCGGCCGCAAAGCGAGAGCGCACGGAGGCTAATCACAGCGATCGCTTTCACATTTTCACTTTCCGGTAATGAGAGCGCGATCGGCGTCATTCACCCGTGGAGCTGTTTCTAAATAAACTACTGTGGCGTACACATTTTTCATAATGAACAAACATGTCACCAGAGCAACAGTATGAATAACCGACAAATCTTTAATTGTTCTTGAACAACAAAGGAGCATTCCAGCACGGAGATAAAACCTCAGTCATAGTCTCTTCACTGGATTTGATGACTGATGATGGCCCTATTCTTATTATTACAGCAGAAAAGGCTGAGCCATGTGAGATGGGAAAACCCAACTTCATACCTTCATCTTCATCATCGTCTACACCATCTCCATCCACCTCTCCATCAGAGTCAGAGGCTTCCCTGTCCTCCATGTCATAGCCATCCAGGTAGGTGAGCTGGGGCAGCAGCTTAAACACGCTCTCTCTGTAGTCGTTAAGGTTTGTCACTTCACAGTTGAACAGGTCCAAACTCTTCAGGTTGTCCAGCTTTTTCTGTTGATCAGAGGAAGAGAAATGCTGTGAGATGAGATTCTGCTGCTGAAATGTGCCATTAATGGTACTAGACTCCAATTTATGCATAATGAGATATACTGTGAGACGACAGAGCTCCATCAGTCTGAAGTTTGACAGACCATTAATTACTGAATGGGTTATCCCTTAAAATATCTCTGACTATGAGTGGAGCAATCAAAACAGAACCGCTCTGTGGCAATGCTGGGCTTACATGATGCTTGAATATTCCTCGTTTAAATATCGATTTCAAATATAGAGAAAGCAGCACTTTTTTTTTGTTTGACTATGATATATATTGCATTAGTATGACAAAAGATACCAAAGGCAGTCACATAAATGACTCTTAAACACATCTGGACACATACCAATGGTTCCAATGTGCTGATGTCTTTCAATTTGTTGCCGCTCAGGTTTAGATGTGTGAGGTTGGGTAGTTTTTCTGCTAAAACGTCAAGTCCGCCGCTGATCCTGTTGTCGCTCAACTCCAGCTGAATGACAGTAAAAGGAGAGATTAGTCGAGCTGGTAATTTGCACATTTCAGTTTTTCCCCCGTCATGAATGTATGAAAGTGAATAATCACTCCTGCTTACCTTTTTCAGTTTTCCTAGTTTGGGCAGATTAGAGACTGAGATTAAGCCGACGTTTATCAAACTGAGGAACTCCAGGTTCACAAATTCAGCTGTGAGGCCTTCGATTTTTCCTTCAACTGATCGACAATTGTCGAGGACAAGTTCTCGTACCTAGAAATTAAGAAAAATAGAGTATTTATTAAAAATTATCTGGGCTTTTTAATGCATTCACAATTACTATAACTGCTTGTTTAAAATCATAAAATAAAAATGAAAATTTATTCTACAACAGACCAAATGCTTAATATAATTTTGGGTTTTTTTGCAAACATTATTAATTTGTTGCAAACAAAATCATTAAGAATGGCGTTCAGCGAACACAACAACCCTAACGTATTAATAATCAGTGGGTGGTGGTGTTTGTGAAACGGCCCTTCACTTTTGTGCAAAGTGATTAAAGGCGTTTTTGTAGTTGCTTAAAATATGAGAAAACACAAGTCTGAAGGCGGAGTTACTTTGACTCCGTTAAAGCTCACACTGGTTGCGCAAGTCATTGTTAAATGTTACCAAAAAAAGTTGTTGTCAAGCGTCAAAGATCACCGTTTCTCGAGTAAAACACCAAAATGGATACTGTGTCGCTATCTAAAACCACTTTGGTATCACTGTGCGCTTCATTTAACCGACCGCCACAGTCGTCTGCTGATTTCTTTGAAACGAGGAAGAGCAAAGCAGCAGCTTCCCATGGCCTGCTGATGCAGTCACTAATGACAAATGCAATGATTTTGTGAGCTAGCTCGCTACAGGCTAGCCATTGCCCCTTTTAAACGCTGCCGTGCCGTAGAGGAGCAGCTAGAGAGGTCTGTCTGCCCGCCATTAGCCAACCCAACAGCAACGGAAAGGATTGCGAATACACCCATAGTAAAGAGTTTCTTTTTTTCTCCCGTTAAACCAGCTTTCATGGGGGAAGTGGAATATTCCTCGTCGTCGAGCGAACGACCGATATTGCCAGTTTGTTAGAGGGTACAGCATCGCTTTCAGGTCGAAGTGGCGAAGGAAATATATTGAGAACGGAAATTTAGTAAAAAACAAAGATGGAGACAGTTCCTTTCTCCCAGAGCTTCAAAGACGACAGAATGACAACATGGCGATTCCTGAGCTACAGTATGCAGTCCTCTGAACACTTCAATGGCGGAAAATGCTGTTTAAAATGAGCAATAACAGTTATTTACATATAACCCAAAGTGTTTTTCGGTGTTAAATTGTTTTTTATTTCGTGCATGATTCGAAGGGAAACGCCGAGCGCGGAGTTTTTGGCTGCCCACGCATGAAGCGCGGTGCGCCGGATCTCCGCGTCCTGAGAGCAGGCTGGCTCAGTTAACGAAGCCGCTGGCCAACAAATGTTATCTGTGTAGCTGCAAACGCCAAGTTTAGCCTCAGTAATGATTACTGGAGCACAGAATGGTCGTGTTTGGTGTTTTCTTTTTTACTTTACAGCTGGATAATTTTTGTTGTCTTTGACTGGTAGAAAGAAAGGGGTAATATGGCGGGAACCTAATACTAAGTTAGCTGGCTGGTGTCTCAATGGTTCTTGAATAACCGGACCACCGGGCTTCATTTAATAAGCATGCGATTTTCTGTTTTAATTTATAATTTTCGGCGATGCACGGATGATAAGTGGTACTGTAGCTTGGTGCACAACTATGTAAAGCCATTTGAGAGAATTAATTGATGTACACTCCCTTTAAAACTTAACAGATTGCAACGTGTCTTTAAACAAATCACCACAGCGGTGCTTTCCTATCAAGCGTACCCGGGCTCTAAGCTCTGGAGTCGCGGTGTATTTTACCATTAGCGGGTTAAGGTATGGATGACTCGTGAACTGTTTTTTGTTGTCGCTGCTTGAATCTTTGTGGCCATTTGATGTAAACGTACTCCACAGAAATGTGAAGACATGACTCGTGTAGTGCGACGGCCCGAATAGCGTTTATAAAACTCGTTCACCCGCCATACATAGCTTTTTAAAGTGGTTTTGCGATTTTTTTTAGAAAAGCGCCCCATTTTTAGCAGTTATGCTAGCAGCAAACATGGCTTCCAAGGTCTGTATAAAATATACCGCTCTGTGAATGCCGATCGCGGCGCAGGAAACTGCTTTCTTAACACATCGGCGCAAAAAGAAGTTTACTAATTGTGCTACAACGGTGGAGTGGAGCTGAATCGTGTGTGCACCATTGACCAGGGAGGCTGCGAAACGGTTAAAGCACTGCAATAATGCCAGCAAGCTCGGGGGGGGAATCGCCGTTTCAAAGTAACGACTGAATATAGCTTTTCTCGTCTCGTTGCCCCTATACGCCCAATCCAGACCAGCATAAAGGATCAAGCTTGTTATGCGAGTGTTTTCCGCCCCGTTATAAATGAGAAACGCAATCTAAAACCCATGTGGTCACCATTACGTTAGCCACACAGGGTCACTCGCAAAGCAAAAAAAGTAGCAAGCTAGGCTAGCAGGGGCTAGCCTGAAAACTAAGGGTTGGTTTTAAAAAAGCACGACTCACATCAGACGGTGTCCTGTTTCTTAGCTCCAAGTGGATCCTCTTTTTCATGTCCATTTTGCCCTATGAAAGTTAAACTTTTCTCCTCTGGGTTTTGCTGGGATCTTCAGTCCAAAGGCAGAGATGCCCTAATGGAGGGAGAATATAGGACTGTATAATGAACTGAGCCAAACGCTAAGTTAGTCGGAGAGAGGGGAAACCATGGAGGGAAACGGGACTGAAACAAAATATATGCTCAACAGCGCCATCTGCGTCCAGAAACGCCCATCGCCTCTGAAAAAGGCATTGCAGTCACAAAACATGACGCTGCCCCGAAACGGTGCTATGGTGCAATTTATTTTGTGTAAGAAAATTACTGTACTATATTGTTTAGTGAAGACGGAAGCTTTTTTCTTTGAGAAGCAGGTTTTATTCAGCGAAGGCCATGCGAGAAGAGACGAGTGGAGCTTATGTAAAAAAAAAAAAAAAGAAAGAATAAAAATAAAAAATGGGAACCAAACAATTAGATGTCGATAAAGTAGGTCACGTGGTAAACTGTGTTTATAATTCACTTAAAAGTTTCACAGAAATCAGAAATGCGTTACTATTTTATATGCAACATATAAACAATGTAGTTACGAAGAAATCCTCTGTTTAATATATGACTGACTAAAAAAGAAGTGTGCTTGGTCTTGTGAATGTGATACTTGTTTACATTGTGATAAAAAATAAAAAAATAAACAAATTGTGTTGTCTCTTGGCTCCTAAATGGCTGATTCCCACCCCCAACACCACCGTTTGGATACAGTGCTAGAAAGCAGGGCTATATGTGGTTTGCCTTAAAGAGAGCATTGTATATACATATGGAGGGGTAGGGCAACCAACACAACCCCTCCTCTTTACTTTCTGAGACACTCCAGCACTGGAGTAGAAGTCCTACTAGGGTTGTAAAATTTTTTTTTTTTTTAGATTCTAAATTAAATCAATGAATCAGCTTTAATACTGTAAATGCATATTAAGTTTAGTAAATATAACAACTGTAAAAATGCTACAAAGATGTATTTGCATAGTGTGCTGAGGGCACACTGTGCAAAATTCCTAACTCTGACCACATACATGTTACAGGTACAGTCCATACACTGTATCTACACACACAAACACTGTTTTTAAATCAGTGTTTGGTAGTTGAGAAGCAATGCCAGAAGATGGCACTGTAATATCTACACTGACATTCCTCCTCGCATTTCATTGTGCAACAGTGGGGCTGTGTGTGAATGACAGCCCTATCTGTTTTTGGCTGCAACAGTAATGCTGGAGGGGGTTAATTACTGTGTCAGTTGGACTTTTGATAGCTGAGGAGTTAACTATGTGCAGTCTGGGATCTTTTGAACTTCTAGATGTCAACAGTGGAGGTTCAGGTGATCATGTGTCGTAATTTTAATTTGAGTGTGTAAAACCTGTACTTAAAGATATATATATATTCCACTGCAGCTTCTTTGCACCCACCCATGAAGAATGTGCATGTAGATTCTCTTCATATATTGTTGAAAGATGACTGAATTGCGGGCAGCCCCTTGCAGAAATCAGTACATTTAGAAAGAGACCTTTCAACATTTCCTCCACAGTGCTGGGAGCAATTGGCAGTTGAGTGTTATTTACTCTGCTGGATAGCTCTTTTTTTTCTCTCTCCCTCTCTGAGTGTCTCAAACACACATCAGGGCTCAATGTGTTGCGAGAAGATTGAGAACACACCCCAACTAAGCAGCTTGCCATCTGAGCGATAAGATGGGTATATGCCCCGGCTCTGGAGGAAGACAGGATTTTTGTTTGGCCTGTAATGTAGTTTACTGACCAGAAAGACTTATTTATCATGATGTGTGGACTAATATTATGAATATTTATACAGAAGGATTTGGGGCTTATGTTTTTTCTTTTCTTAATACATTTAAAAACTTAATAAAGTCATACATGTATTGGACCTCTTCAGCATAATCAAGCAGTTTAGACATTAAGTATCTGTCCAAAATCAGTCAAAGTCTTGCTATTGTTAAGCTACAGCAGTTCCTTTAGATCAGCGGCTGGAGAGCTTAATAAGTATTTTCTCTGTTACAACATATATTTTCCTCCCTATTACACACTGTGCGTGCACGCGCACACACACACACAGAAAACTTGCTGCTGTCTTTTTTTTTTCTGTCTGTCAGTTCTGTGCCAACTCCTCCAGCTTTACAAATATGATAAGACCAAAGCCGCAAGAACTCTCCCTGCACTGTGGTAATGGTTAACCAGATAATTCGTCTAGGGGTGGGAAGAGAAAACTGTCAGAAGTTATTCCGTCTTCTTTTTTGTGCTTGCCCGCCTTAAATGAGTTGAATTCATTCATAGCAGGACTCAGAATGGAGGACACGTCGCGACAAGAGAAGCAAGAGTTGGAATATAAAAATCCAAATGAGGACGAAGGTAACTCTTGTTTTGAAATTAGCTGCTTAAGTATTTCCACACCAAAACGCTGAAGGGGCCGGTTATGTCTTTGTGTACTCTGTGGTGTTGTTGATTAACTCAGACTTTTGATCAACATCTAAACAATATTAACAGAAATCATAAGAATCATGGCCTAATATCAAGTGTGAACATTTGTCTGTTTAAAGCTCGCCACTGTGTAGCTGGAAGAAGAAAAATCTTTACAAAGAAAGTCTTTATATTGCCATGAGTCAGGCACATTACCCCCGTCATGCATAACAAATGCAGCTCAGTGTGTCTTTGAATTTATGCTGCGCCATATGAACACGATTTCTCTGCATGGGTTTCTGTTTTAAAGGTGGGATCCGTCGCCGATTGCGAGACAGGGACCTTCTAAGGAAGAGAAAGGCCGAAGCAGAGGAGAAGGAAACTAACCAGTGGGTTTTTGGGTAAATTTGTAGTGAAGCACAGACAGTGTTAGTGCTGCTACACATGTTTATGGAGACGCTCTACAAATTTAAATACTTAAGTACAGTAGAGGAGTGAAAGTAGTGGACTTAGGAACACTTAGAAAATGTTTAGCATTCTGTGTTATAACACTGTGTTTTACAGTACATGCTGAAAACACTATCAGCACTCTGGCTGCTTATCACTCCTCTGGTTTATATTGAATATGGAGCAAAAGGAAAGCAAAGGTTGCTCTGGTCTTTCTATTGACGTCCCAGATCTAGGTCAAGGACTTTGTACTATTAGCTTTGCAAAACTGCCACAAAGGGCTGTATTAATGTCCACTGTTACTGAAGTTAATTGCAGTTGCGGTGCTCTCTCAGGGTGGAGAGTCAACGGAAAAGATCAAGAGCTGATGGCACAAAGAAGAGAGGGAGGCCCAGGAAGACCGAACCCACACCGCAGCTATCTGTTGCACAGGAAGAAGCCACAGCACCTCAGGAAGCTCCTGCTGTCGTGGTGCTACCTGAACCTGCAGAGGTCATCCAAGACCAAATAACAGGCTCTCTGCCCCTCTTGTTTGCAGTGGAATCACAACCAGCTTCTGTCTTTGCCCCCCCTGCTCCTGCATCAGTGCTTGAGCCTATCCAAAATTCTGCCACTGCTCCTATTCTGGCTTTTACTGCTCCAGTTCCTGTCCAAGATACAACTCCAGCTCCAGATGCTGTCTCATTCCCAGCTTTGTCCCAAGACTCTGTTCCAGCTGCAACTCCTGCTCCTCCTTCAGCTCCTCCCCAGGTGGAGACCCTCTATACAGAGTCACAAGGCAAGGAGGCCCCTGTCCAGGTCCTGATTGAAGATTTAGGCCCAGATGAGGAGGAGGACATCTCTCCATCGCAAGTCAACAAAAGCGCTAATGAAGGTTTGTATGTTTTGGGAATACACCACAAGCAACACTTTGAAACGTGTTACGGTGAAAAGGTTTATTAATTGTCAAACTGTCTGTCTGTCTTTTGTAGATTTGAGTGAAACACTTTCATTCAACGTGCCTGAACAAAATAACGTGTACTCAGTTCCAACCGTCTCCGCTCAGCCTATGGCACGGGAATATTTTCCAGGAAATTAATTGCAACTTTTCTGAAATGCACTGTTAAGATATTGCTTTACATATGCGAAGCCTCGTCACAGTTTGTATCTGAGTATTTCTTTTTTTCTTTTTTTGGTTAGTGTGCACACACAAGCTGAGGCAAGTCATTGCTTATTTGAAAAGATGTATGAATTCAAACCAAAGCTGTATGCTTATTTATTTTGGATTGTGCTTCACTGCAGAGCTTACGATTTTTTATATATATATATATACTTTGCATTTAATATACAACCAGTTTAGCTGGTCTTTATTTAAAAGTTAAGCATATAAATCACTGGTAATTATGTATTCATAATTTTAGATTTATTTTTACAGAATTTTGTAAAAGTTATTATTCATCTAATAAAATTCACTGCTGCATCATTTAACAGTAGTCATCATTATATGTGTCATTGACTGCCAAACACATCCACATGTAAGTGGCAAATGCAACAAATACATGAGTGATATCAATTAGAACCAACTTCCATTAAATGAAATAATTATTTTTGCCATTTTGTTCCCATCTGACAACATTTTATGAATATATAAACTCATAAAAAGTCTATAGACTGAACCTTTTTGTGTGTACAGGTTCTACTTTGACCGTCATCAATATATTGATGATTTATCAGTTTTTGTAACTTTTTTCACTTGGGTGAAACACACAAATACATTTTACTTACAAATGTGGCACATTGTTACATTGTTACAACAAAGAAATAATCAACCAAACACAAATTTCCTTGCCTGTTGTGCTAAGCTCACACTGGTGTACGCTGTGAGCAGCATATCTGTAGATTTAATCTGTGCCCTGTGCCTGTGTAGTGAAACACTTAGCCCTATCTGCTTGTTGCTACTGGTAGTACTTCTAATTTACTCATCTGTACTACATACAGAGGTGGAAAAGGTACTCTTCCACCTCTGATTAATTATTCAGCTCAGAGAAAAGAGTCCGGCCACTGTCCTGATGATCAGTTGATTTCTTTAGCCTGAAAGGTGAATCAGTAACAAAAATATTTTTTAGTTGTATCTTTAAGTCAGACCATTTACTGAAGTAAAATTAAATAGCTCAATATTAAAACAATTCACTACATACACTCACTGGTCACTTTATTAGGTACACTTTGCCAGTATTTAGTTTGACCTCCTTTTGCCTTCAGAGCTGCCTTAATTCTTTGTGGCACAGATTCAACATTCCTCTGAGATTTTGGTCCATATTGACACGGTAGCATCACACAGTTGCTGCAGATTTGTCAGCTGCACATCCACAGTGCGAATCTCCCATTCCACCACATCCCAAAGGTGCTCTACTGGACGGAGATCTGCTGACTGTGGAGACCATTTGAGTGCAGTGAACTCACTGTCATGTTCAAAATGATTAGAGTTTTGTGACATGGTGTGTTATCCTGCTGAAGCAGGCATCAGAGGATGGGTACACTGTGGTGGCACCCAGTGTGGTCTCCTGCTGCTGTAGCCCATCTGCGTCAAGGTTCAAGCGATGCTCTTCTGCATACCTTGGTTGTAACAAGTGGTTATTTGAGTTACTGTTGCCTTCCTGTCTCCTCTTCTGTCCATTCTGTTATTAACAAGGCATTTACTCGCAGACAACAGCTGCTCACTGGATAGTTCACAGAGAGATAAATGCGGGGTATACACATATAAAAGTAAATGCAACGGGATTGAGTCTATAACACATTACATAACTTTTGTTCGTCCTGTGGTTTTCATTTATTTATTTATTATAAAAACAAACTGTATCAAATGTGTCTCGGCTGCCCCCTATTGGTAGAAAACACTGGTTCATCATTCAATGTTGTGCTATTCGGCTATTCTGTATCGACATATTTTGCAACATGCACTCGTAATTTAAGCCAAGTACCTGTAAAATAAGCCCTAAACAAATGAAGGCACGGGAATGACACATTTACATTTATTTTGAGGGATTTAGATGAGCCGACAGGTTTTAGCCTAACACGTGAAGCACTCCTGGTTGGCCAACAATAAAGTCTAACATGTACTTCCGCATTGAGAACGGCTCTCCGGTCAAAGCAGCGGCTAGAAGCTCAGAATTTCAGAGCTGGCGTCTCTGTCTGTGTTAGTAAGATGAGTCCGTTGTGTGAGTGCTGCTCCGAGCACATTAATAAACTGACGCAACAGGTTTCTGTGATGCGAAAAGAAATCAAGAACCTGAGGTACGTTTGTAACCTGTTTAATGGGTATATTAACAGCCACGTGTTTTCCCCGGAGACACTGTGGACACTCGTGACATTTTGCTACCGTAAAAACAAAAAACAAGTGAAACGCTTGTTTTGCACCGGCTCTTGTTCTTTGTCAGGTCCCCATTGTCATTACACTCTCGGTCCTCTCCTCCCCTCCTCCAACAGGCAGATGTTAGACGGTGCAGTCAGAGCTCATCGCAAACACCTGGTGTCTGTTCAGGCTGCCGTGGCAAAGATTGGACTCTGTGAAGAAGATATAGCTCCAACACCACCACCATCACCAGCACCACAGGCTGCATTAGAGCGAGGTGATTAGCACTGTTTTTTTTATTTATTTGGGTAATCAATTCCCAGATCGCAAACAATCAGCCTTCTACTGTAAACCTAAATTTCACGGAATCAGTGTTGAATTGTGGGGGGGTTGTCCCCTGGAGGTGTTCGTTGACCCGCTATTGATCATGTGCATAATCACATGTGCTAATGTGTGAAGGAAAGGCGTGTGTCGTTTCAATCGGTGGTTTTTGGTGATACCCCAGTGAGACTTTGTCTCATGCTATCAAGTGACCTATTGAGGTCACCTGAAGAAAGATGTGAATGGGGGTTGCGGCGCCTGGGTGGGGAGCTCAGGACTGCATTGTAAATAATGGGCAGTTGGTGTTTTAATCCACCCCCTTCTGTTCAGTGATGGTCGTTCACGGTGTGATATAGATGAGTTCTTTAAGAAGGATGGCATTAAAGAGTGGTGACCCCTAAAGAAGAATAAGAAGTTGAACTCATGTCTAAAGGATTGCAATAGTATTTTAACTGTCTGTAAAATTTCATTGACTTTTGACACTGATTCTTCATCATTTTTTATTCTAATGTGTGAACCTCTACACTATGGAGCCACACAAACAGCAAATTACAAATTATTCTTTAGTATATTGCACTTTATCCACAGCCAATATAAATTGTGTAATGTGTCGATTAGACAGCTTGAATCAGTTAAAAGCACAAGTTTATTTATTACTGAATTATTAATTTATCAAAATTAGTTTAAAATCATGTTTTGTGAATTCACTCTTACACTGTTTGATGTCCTGCCTCCACCTGGTGTGGATCGTAGCTGTGAACCGCCTGGGTGAGGGAGAATTCCCAGACTGCCACTCAGCCCATTTGCTCAGTCACACCATCTATCAACTATCAATAGATGATCAATCAATTAGAACAGGGCAACTATGAATCAGTGTCATTCCATTGTCATCAGCATCACACTGTCAGGTTTCAGTCTCAAACATAATGACGATTCAGATGAAAAGTCAACATCGTTTTGGTGTCGTCTTGCTGTCTGGGTTGGTCAGTGCAGGTTTTAAAATGTCACCAAAACAGAACAAGATGTGCTCATCCCATGACGCTAATATTCTTATCATTACAGGGAATATCCAAACAGTCCCGATTGGCTACATTAGTTCCTGTTTTTCTGCAAAGAATGGGACTCCCAGGCAGCCCACTATATGTGGCCCTTCAAGGGCAAAACTTCAAATCCAGCAGAGTGTCTTCAACAACCCGGCGCACGCGCTAGTGGGCCTGGAGCAATACTCCCATGTCTGGTAGGTTTCATGTAATGCTGGTGTACAACATGTTACTATCCAAATATTATTTTCCAACTTGCAAGATTTTTTTTTGTTCATTTTATCAAAACTTGTATATCTACTCCTTAATTCCCATCATCCACCTTTCTTTGTCGTTCGGCCTCTACAGGATCATTTTTCTCTTTCACAAAAATGGGCAGCTGAGTTACAAAGCCAAAGTGAAGCCTCCTAGACTGAACGGTCAGAGGGTTGGAGTGTACTCGACTCGCAGTCCTCATCGACCAAATGCGTTGGGTCTGACGCTGGCAAAGCTTGACAAAATACAAGGTCTGTGTCACTGAAGACCATGTGTGTGTGTACTGACCTGGATTTATTTCTCTACTGGAATTGACATTTCCTGACCTGCGCTGATGAGTGACTTAAACCCCGTCTGAAGCACAGGGTGATGGGGTTAAATACTTACTTGTATTGCTTTAATAATCACAGCTGTTAAATCACACTGTTTTTCAGCAAACTCTGAACTCATTTAGTTAAACCCCGCCCTGGTTTTCTAAAGTGAATGTTTTATGTTTAGTTGCTTTTAATTATTTTTGGATGTTATCAAGCCCATCTATCATTATTTTTTAACAGCTACATGAAGCTGTGTTTGGGAAACAGTGTAATGACAAAAAAAACGCTGTCAGCAGAGCTGAACCCAGTCAAATGGTTTTAAAATCTAATTCTTGGACCACACCTCTATGGAAGCTTGTTTATGCCACAGGAAAAATTTTTTTTTTTTTTTTGCCATCCCTAGATCAAAAATTTGGGTTATCTCAAATTTTCAACTTAGTTTGAGTTAGTAAGTTGAAATTTTGAAATAACCTAAAATTTTACCTTTTTTTTTCTTCCCCAGTGGCACAAACAAGCTTCCATACACTGCAAATAAATGTTTTATAAATTATTTATATTCAGTCAGATTTAATCTTAGAGGGATTCTAATAACAGACTCTTGAAAGAAACAATTTCTTTATTTTGTAGGCGATACTGTACACCTGTCAGACATCGACATGATTGCCGGCACTCCAGTCCTGGACATCAAACCCTATATCCCAGAGTACGACTCCCCCGACGCCCGGAGGAGCACGAACTCAGACCAACCGAGTGCAACGTCTGTTTCACTCAATGAGACAAACCTCTCTAAACTCCCTGAAGAGTCAGACATAGATGTGCAGGTAAACACAGTAGATCAAAGAGCAGATAATGCTGATGTGGGGAATCTCCTCTCAGAAGACAAAACGGATGCTGACTCAACAAGTTCATCTCATGTCAGTGCTCAGTTTTCCCTGTCCAAAAAGCTTAGTAATGTGCTGGAGGAGGTCAAGGCTTATGTGAGCCAAGATGACATGTTCTTAACAAGTTCTGAAAGTAAGAACCAAGTTTCAGACTTTCCTAAAACTAAACCACCCATGTTGGAAGCAGACCACCCCTGCTACGGAGAAGAAGCCTACACTACCATCGCAGGCTGGATCAGAGAGCCTCCTGTTGCCAGTCTGCATGTGCGATTCAGCCCTCATGCTGAGAAGGAGCTGGCAGAATTCATTCCCACACACCTATCAGGTAAGATAACGGAGATGTTTGCCTCCATAAGGGGGCGCTGTTGTATCAGTTAATGTGAAAGCCTTCATTCATAGCTGAGCAGAGCGACTGAAAAACAAACATGTGTACCACACAGGGCCGTCTGAAAGCCACAGACCCAGGTTTAAGTTTCTGCGCAGTACAGAGGAGGCAGTCGCTTCCATCAGAGGGGTCCTGTCAGCAGACCCCCGGTCCGTCTACAGGAGGTCTCGCTGCAGAGACAGGCTCTTTTTCTTCACCCTCGACACGGCTGACATCACCTGCTGGTTTGGACAAGGCTTTGCTGAGGTGCTGCGTGTAAAACCTGTAGAGCCCCACATCGCCTCAGTGTGAGAACCTGCGTGTTAACTGATACTCACTTTGATGTTTCCATGTAAATTCTTTGCCGGCAAACTTTTGTTTCCGATGTAAGTCATACTGACTTTCTTAAAATCAGACAGAAGAATTGTGAGATATATTAAAATTTGTATTGCACAATTAAAAAATTTTGTTAAAACAGAAATGCCTTTTTTTTTTTTTAACTCTTTTCTATATTTATAAATTCTCAGATAATGGGAGTAATTGCACAAAAATAGTTTATTTTCTTTTCTTAATCCTTTTTCAAACTATTAGCCTTTTAAGCTCTCGAGTGGGTTTGCTGTATTTCCTCCTTTCTAAAGAGACAGTCCTTTAATTTATGTGTTATTAGGATACCTTAGTGGAAGGAGGATGTCTTGTTTTAAAGTAGTCTCTGGGTACTGCAACAGGCCACAGCACCTCATGAAATTCATAAGCAATCTGAAGGAGGCCTTCATGGGAAGGGAAGACTCAACAACTGGCTCTTTAAATGGTGTGGAGGGACCCCAACTTAGTCTGATCACTTTTGTCATGATTTTTTCCCCCTTCTCTTCACCCTCCCTCTACTCAATCTTCCCACCCTTGACCCCTTCTCTCCACTTTATTATCCCTGTATCTTTCCTCTATCCACAGGTGTAGTGATATTTACGTAGCCGAGTGCATCAGACACACGTTTGTGTCTAAAGCCTGATTTAGGCTTCTGTGGGGAAACTTTGTAGAGCCTAGCTGAGGATTTATGGTTAAGCAGGAAATCTAAGCCGTAGCTACATCATAACTGCAAACCCTCTGAAACCCTACGCTGTAACCCGACGTGCACCTCGCTAGAAATGTAATTACACGTCATAGTGACGCAGCTCGCAGCTATTGTGTTCGGCCTGTTTAGTACTGTTGATTTTTCCTGTGCAATTCCAGCTGCTTTTTCGCTGCAGTTTTTTAAATTTATCAGTGAGAGAATAACAGTCCTCATCTCAGTATAAGGAATAATAATCATAGCATCAACTTAATGTCAACAAATTCCTGGAGGGCGATTGACATAGACATAGACATAGACATAGACAAACTTTATTGTCATTCAAAATTGCACCATACAGTGCGCATTAGAACGAGA
>JAVDPK010002924.1:260559-287235 GCA_034780415.1 Cichlasoma orientale | reverse complement strand
TGAGAGAATAACAGTCCTCATCTCAGTATAAGGAATAATAATCATAGCATCAACTTAATGTCAACAAATTCCTGGAGAGAGATTGCTGAAACTATTGGAACTGACAAAAGGGAATGAACAAAGATGTGGAAAAAAACTGGAGACAGATGAACAAACATTAAACAAGGATGAGGGGAGACAGCAAATATATATACACGCACAGAAGGGAATTAGGGGAAGTGGTGACAGCTGGGGAGAATGAGACAGGTGGACTAAAGCACAGGAAGTGAGACAAAGGAAGCAAATTTAAAGGCAAAGGACAAAAAAACATTAACCCCCAAAAGACGTCAGAAAAGGAAAAAACTAAACAGGAAAGCAGATGCATGAATAAACTTGATACAAGAAGGAGGACGGAATAGAACTAAAGCAGGAACTGAGAGCAAGACTGCACTAAAAGAATGTTACACACTGCAAATCCATCGGCTCACTTTAAAAATATCTTGATTGCCTGCATGCATCTTGTATTCTATTTTTTAACCTCTCTCTATCAGCACCATTATTGAGATGCCTGTCAAAATACAGCTGTTAATGGGACCGTTAGTCTGTCCGATTAATGTCTGAATTGTAATATATATAAAAATTACTTTAATAAGCACTTTGATTCTGTATCTATTATATCAATTAGTTAAATATGGTTTTAAAGGTAGATGAGTTTAAATACCTGGGACCAACCATCCAAACCAACAAACAAGGTGAAGAAGAGAGTGCAGGCTGGATGAAGTGGGTGGAGAATAGTATCAGTGGTGTCAGAAGGATAGAAGCAAGAGTGGCAGGGAAGGTTTACGAGACAAGTCGTGAAACCTGCTGTGATGCGTGTTTGGGGAAAGTGGCGCTGACAGAAAGGAGGCTGAGCTGAAGATGCTTAGATTTTCACTGGGAGTACGAGGATCGGCGGGATTAGAAATAAGTACATCAGAGGAACAGCTCAGGTTGAGCAGTTTGGAGACAAAGTTAGAGAGGCGAGGCTGAGATGGTTTAGACATGTGCAGAGGAGGGATAGTACATATATTTGGCAAAGGAAGTTGAATATGGAGCTGCCAGGTGGGAGGAAAAGGAGGAAGACCACATGGAAGATTCATGGATGTAGTGAAGGAGGACATGCAGAGAGTTAATGTGACAGAGAAGGATGGTAGGGAGAGGGTGAAATGGAGGCAGATGATCTTCTGTGGGGACCCCTAAAGGGAGCAGTCGAAAGAAGAACTTAAATATGGTTTGGATGGATGGATGGCTTGGTAGACACCAAAGCTAACTAAAGCTGTGTCACTACGCAGACTTATGTAGCATATGTGTCACTATCTAAACACTGTTACACTTGATTTCCAAGAAAAGGGTGGTTCATGGGTCATTTGTCCATATAGCTGCATGACCTCCTGCTTGTAAAGACAGAAATGAGAAGACACTAGGAATAATTGAAGAGATGCGTATTTTATTTTCAGACATGAAATTATAATGAAAGAGTGACATACTATGCATAAAAAACTATGCAAGAACCGACGGAAATGTGTAGATCTCCTGTCAGCAACGAAAAATGTACCGACATTGTATTCCTGTCGGAGGCAGCAGTGAGTGAAGGTACTCATCGCAACCGTCTGTTGCTTCTCTCAACCACAGAAGGAGAGAAATGTACCAATAGCAGCGCTGCTATTTGTGTGTTTGAATCAAACGCGGTTGATGGCAGCTTAGTACAAGATTTGTTTACTCCGTTCTCGCCTCCGTTGAAACTTTGGTTGAGGTTAGCTGGTAACGTTTAGAAGGTAAAATGTTTTTTTTAATAAGATTTAGCGGTTTGCCTCAGACAGCTAAAGAATTCATTAAGTGTCTCTGTGAGAGATCTAATTCGAGCGAACATAGCTTACGTTAGCTAATGACTGGCAGCGCTCTCTTAACCAGTACTTTACGCCCTTGCAGAAATCGCTATTGGCAACATTGTTTGAGAATTGACAGTAATTTCTTACATTTTAATTCTTGCACGGGTTTCTGAAGTTATTAAATTAATACCTTAAATGGCCTGTTCTGGTCAACCACACCTATACGTAACGTCATGTCAGTAAGTGAGCTTCTTAGCTAGTCTGACATAAGCAGTTTTTTTCTTTTTAAGAACATGCTCACATTTACTTTCGTAAAACAATAGTCAGGTCCCCATTTAACCTCTGCAACAGGGCGTTTTGCTGTAATCGCTTTTCTTGTTACTGTCCCAGAAGAGACCTGTTCTCTGCAACTTAAGCAGAAAACATCCACCCAAAGAGTCACGATGAGTTTAATTTGAATTTAACAGACTTTCTGCACAAAAGAAATATTGAGGGGTCAACCTAATTTGTCTTATTCAAACTGCTGAAGTCCCATTATTGGTTAAAATTGTGGAAACGTTTTTGCATCGGAGGTAAACTCGGGTTTGTCTCCCGTAACTCACCTTGAAATCACATTATTCTCCAGTATGAGCAGCAAGAGTGATTAAAGCATGGGATACCTGTTTTAGCATTCGTATGGCGATCTAACTATTTTATAACAGTTTACAACCAAGTAGATTAATCAGCATTTAAATCAAACGGATGCAAAATTATATCTTTAACCTTCCTGTTCACTTGTACAGGTAGTTTTCTGAGATCGTCAGAGGAATGTCCTCCAGAAGGTCAAGTTCCAGTTCCGAAGGCTTGGTAAGACTTGTGCTCAGTCATTCATAGTGTACAGTGTTATCCTGAGCATGTTGTTAACAGTGAATAATTCAATTTCTGTTGACGATAGCTCTCCAGCCGGTCCAGAGAGCGTACCCCTCTGAGAAGTCTGGACAATGAGGGTCTACACTTGTCAACTCCATCGTCGAGGTTGAGATCAAAATCACAACTCAGTAGTGATGCTGTAAAAATGACAATGGTGTGTATACCAAATACAATTAGTTTTCACTGTTTTTGCTGTTTTGTTTTTTTTTAACCACTAATTATTCTCATTAATAGGGTGATGTTCCTCCTAGTGAGCAAGAACCGCACTTGTACTCTCCTCCATCCACCAAAATGATGCAAACCAATCCTCCAACACCTGATACAATTACCCAGCCTGCTTGTGGACTTTCAGATATAACATTTAAATCCTTCACTTGTGCTGGTGGTGAAGTTGAGATATTAGACTCTTTACTGCATGCAGAAGAGAGTATTATTTTGCCTAAAGACCAGCGTACATGCAACACTGAAATGGAAGATACCATCATCACTCACAGTGTGATAATGCAGTCATGCTGTGAACACATCGAGCATCCCTACCCCATTCTTGAGAAAAACGATCCTGACTCTGTTAACATCAGTGCACCCTGTAAAAATGACAGCACTACACGGGCTTCTTGCGCTCTGGATAACGAACAAGCCACACGGGAATCTGCAGCTTTTCAGAATGACTGCACTGGAGAAGCAGCTGCTACTTGGAAATCCTTTCTTTGTGATGGAGGTGAGGTGGAAGTTCCAGATGCTACCAGATTACAAGATGAAACCATTCCTCTGCTCAGTGCAGAGCTTGGTGTGCCTTTAGAAAACAGCAGTGTAAATTCAACTAACTGCTTTGATGACTTTGACCAGCAGTGTCAACATGTTGATCATCCATACTGTAGCAATGACACTGATGTTGTCCCTGTCATCAACACCTTCTCTGAGACAACAGAGAGTTCAGAAAAACCTGCTAACGGACTGACCGATGTAACCTTTAAATTATTGAACTGCGCTGGAGGAGAGATTGAAATTTCAGAGGACACCAACCTTGAAGAAGAGTCTGTTCCCCTACCAGCTAACCACGCTGTTACCAACAGTGAGTCACATGATTTTGTCATAGATTCAAGTGAACTGGCTGGTGACTATGATTTACAAAATGACAATCATTTTGATCACCCTTACTGTAATGTTCAGAATCATTCTCCATGTGGCAGCCTTTTAAGTGCCCAGGAAGCATCGGCACACAATTCTGATGATGTAGGAGTCAAACAGATAAGCCTGGTGGTATCCGATAGCCAGGCTGACAGCCAAGAAGGTGTTACAGTTGACCGTTTTAATACAGCTGAAGATGAAAAATTAGATGAGGCCCAATTGTTAAAGAAGACGACATCCCTTCTGCCGGACAACCAGATTGTAATCTGTCCCCTCAGTGAAAATGGTGCGTTCACTTCCATTACATGTGATCACTATCATGATGACTTTGAGCAAGCTGACAGCCTCTTGGAAAATGACAAAAGCGTGGTAGCTACTGACCCAGCAGCTGTTAGCAGATCTTCAGTGGCTGATGAATCTTTAAAAGCTTTGGATACTGAAAAAGGTAACTGTAAAGAAACAAAGTGTACAGTAAATCCTGAGGACAGTGCGTTGCCTCTGATGGTTCAGAATGCTCAGATTTCTGAGTGCAGTCAGCTTGCATGTTCAGCAGAGAATCCTTCAGCTGTGGAAATGCAGCAGCAGCAAGTGGAACATGTCTCTCAAGTGAACTCCACCAGGGAATCCTCTGAATCCAGTGAAGAACAAGACAGTGCCATTGGCTCATCTGGAAATGCTGCTCTTTGTAACTCTGCAGAAAAATCTCCTGCAGAGAACCTTACTGATGTGCTGAAAGCCCTCTCTGCGTGTCCCTCGGTTGCCTCAGCTTTGCAGTTGGGAATGTTTAGTCCTGTTGTCAGGAGAGCTTCTCTGTCTTTTTTAAAGGCTTGTGGGGATCCAGCTCAAGGCAAGTTTGCCGCCGATGAGTCTGTTTTTGAGGTTGAGAAAACATCGTTGGCTCCACTTAACGTCGACCCCTCTGGGTTATGGGCGGAGCATTTGGAAAGTCCTATGCCTCGTCCTCTGTTAAACTCCACAGCACTAGGTCACAAGCCCGGACCGAGCCCACACAGGGAGCCAGTGAAGGATTTTGGACAGAAAGTGTGTGCAGAGCCTCAGACTGAAGTTGAGAAACCGGTGCTGAATTTTCCATTGATTTCTGATGGTCCGCTTCAGCAGCAACTTCGGCAGATGGCAGAATTCCTCATGTTGGCATCTGGAAAGATGGGCCCCGCTGTTGTCTCTGCTTCTGCTCCACCTCCTTCCCCTTCAGCCAGAGATACTCCTGTTGAGTCCCACAGTGTCTGTGTGGGCAGTAGTCCTGTGAAACTGGTTGACCACAGCCTCAATACTTCGGGCCTGTTTGAGAGGAAGAGAGAATTCTCTGTGGCCGATTCCTGCACCGTGACTGACCCTCTCCTGTGGAAGTGAGTGCTCTCTGTGAATTGGTCATTTATTTTACAGTTGGAAATATAGATGAAGCTAATTCTGAATTTATCCTTTTCTTTGTTTGCCTCTATTCTTTCACTGATGTTGTTCCAGTTTACCTCCTGGCAGCCTGGAGTGCCTCCCCAGACAGGAGCTGGAACAGAGGCTAAGGTCTAGCATGATCATGGTTGAGGCCCTGGTGCAACAGTTGGCTGCAGCGAGAGCACAAGGATGTCCACCTGCTGGCGCTGCTCCTTCAGAGCTCCGAGAGAAACAAGTGCAGACAGACCACACAGAACTCAGTCAGGTAAGAGCAAAAACGCCCAACTGGTGAAGTCTGCTTTTTTTTTTTTTTTAAGGGAACCTGTTAAGCTCATTTTCAACGCCATATTTAAAATTTTAGACTCTAATAGAGTAGCTTTCCATAATTCAGTTCAAAATATTCCTTAGACAGTAGGTTTGAACTCTGTGTGGGTGGGCATGTACAAGCTCTGACCCCATCATTTGAAACTTTGGCCATGTTTAGTGTGATCATCTGTTATTGCAACACTTTATATGTAATAAAGAATTGTAGTTTTAGTAGTCATATGTTTATATTTTATATCTAGACCACAATGTATAGAGACCTGTATATGGAGGCGCTGAGCAGGATTGGGGTGTTGGAGTTTGATGGAAGTTCTCTACAAAACCTCATCCAGTGTCTGCAAGACATGAGGATCACCATGGTAAGGCACAACCAACAGACAGCTCATATTGTTTAAAATCAGATAAAAATGCTAAAGCACTTCTTATTGTGTATTAAGGGCTTTGTGCATCTGCGCACAAGTAATTTTTTTTAATGATTTACATTTTCCCAAGTGAATTGAGACAGTAAATATTTTTCTTCTAATAAGAGTGAAATGTGTGTATTTGTCCCAACAGACGTCTTTGAGAAGTGACACGGACACTGCTCTGACTAACGTGAATGAATTAGGTGATATAGTTAAAGAGGACCATCAAAGCCTCGTTTCACGCGTATGTACAACATGTTACCCCCGTCAGCTTTGCATAACTTAAACCGCATGCTTGTTTCTGTAATTATTCATCAGGTATTTGTCTTAACGTTATTAGTGTAACATGCTTATGTGCTATAACTGAGTTGAGGTGTATTCTTCTTCTGTTGTTTAGCATGGGCACATGAAGACTCTGTTTGAGAAATCAAAGGACATGCAGAGCAGGATGATGCAGAAGGTCAAAGAAGCTCTTCATCAGAGAAATGACATGAGGACTCAGATGGAGGAAGCCTTCACAGCCAAGAAGACAGTAAGTCGTTTTGCGGTGACTTAGTCGTTCAGTGCATGTGTAGTGGAACGGCTTTCCTGATCAGAGGGGTATACTACGAAGTGAGTTCACCACAGCCAGGAATTCTTTTGTTAGATGTCTTGACAAAGCCTAAAACCCCAGTCAGAGATAACGCTGTTATCAACGTCCTTTGTTAACCCGGGATTCCTGCTTCAGGCTCTGTGTGCGCTCACATAAAAGGGAGCGCTTTACATGTCATTTGATTATTATTCTGCATAAAGCAGATGAGCGCTACCTTCTCCAATCAGAGACATTCTCAGAGGATAAAGGTTATAAAATAGATGTCAGTATTGCTACAAACAAGGTAATAGAGTAATGCTGCAGAAAATGGATCTGAGTTCATGATCATTACAAGTGCAGAAAGCCATAAAATCTGTTCTCTCAAATTAATATATCATCACCCTCCAAAATAATGGCCTAATTAATGGAAAAAAGTTTTTTCAGAAAACACAAAAAATTAGCCAAATGTTGAAAATATGATGATTTAGGCAAAATAAACTTCTTGTTAAAAAATGACATCATGATAGGAGTGTGACGAGATATTGTTTTTACTTCTCGGCACTGCTGTTTATTTCTAACATGGTGGCTACACATTGGAACTATGCAACTTTAAACTTGATCCATTTAAACACTAAAGGTTACACAGTGTGTTGTTCTGATGCTGTACCATAGCTTAATAAAGGAGACGTGGAAATCACTTTAGTTTACCACTAGATCCGAGTGGAATTGATTGCATTGATTGAATAGGTATTCTTATGGATAATAGGCCTGCAAATGCAATTTTCTGCTCTATCTTCTAGTACTTTTAATTCCAACAATGTCAGAGAGCCTTAGAAGTAGATTAGGACCATGCATAACAACATTTACACATTTTCTCTATCACCAACTGTGCTGCTGTAACTTTACAGCCTGGCTTCACTCGGTGGTGCTTGTAAGTTTCGGCTTAACAAGTTAAACGTACAGGCCACTCTCCTTTAAGCAGAAGGTAGTGCTGGAAGTGAATCAGTGAAAATGTGGTCAGTGTAAGTTACCATGGTGATCTAGCTAGGTGAGAAGAGAGCCACCTTTGTGATGCTAAAAACAAAACAAAAAACTGTCTATAAGCTCAACATAGCTCCCTATGTGTACACCCCTCTGCAGAAACTTATCACAAGATTTTAAAAATCTCTTCCAGAGTTATGTTGGTTGTATGTTTACAAGGATTCTTCGTTCCTGGGCTATTAAATGTGTGTCTGGTTGTCTGTCGTCAGGCTTTCAGTGCAATGGAACAGCTGAGGACCCACTGTGCCACAGAAATTTCACTTCTGGAGAAGAGTGTGGGGTCTCAGCAAGAACTGTTGGCCGCCCTAAACCAGAGCTATCCAGAACTGGTACAGAAAATAAACAGCTCAATGATAATTGGAGTCAGATTAGATGTGTGTCTAATTTCTTTTTTTTCTGTCTTTACTAATGCAGGTTGGATTAAACAAGGCCTATAATGAAACACTGAACTCTGCTTCAGATCTTTTGTCTGAAACCGCGGATGAACAGTCCACTTTGATGAAGGAGGTATGCTCCTAGTAATAACTTCAGAGGATGATAAGCACTAAACACAAAACAGAACATTTTCTGTATATATACATAGATTAGTGTGTAACTACATTCTCATAAACTTAGAATTAATCTATTAGATATAGAGGAGTGGGCACCGCTTTGTGGAAGCCGCCATGTTGCCTGGCCATCTTGACTACAGTGGCCGAGATGCACATCGCCACTTAATCTGGTTTTGCGTATGTAGCTAGTGACCAGCCACATCCATGGTTCGGCAAAGGTGGAGGAGAAGAGAATTTGCAGGCGTTCGCGTGCATCAAAGGCAAATTTTAATTTGTGTCTGCAGCTTCAGAGTCAAGATATGGCAGATCATACCTATCTTTTATCATTTGAGAAGGGGTCCCCTTCACCAAAGAAGCAAAAACGTGGAGGAAAGAGACAACGTGATCTGGGCTGGGATAAAACGAGAGTAAATACTGTATTGCCAAAGTGGCCTTTCCCAGGTTGAAGGAACTACAGAGAGAGGAGGATTTTGAAAGTGAAACACGTCACTTCAACATTTGAAACACTTTGACATGCTGAAGTCACCTGTTTTCTGCTCAATATCCTGTCTTTTTTTTTTTTTTTAAACCGTGTTTGTTTAAAGTGACCACCATAGCTAGGATTATGCACTTGAACTGGGAGGGGTAAGAAAACAGACTGAAATCTGAAATCCACCAACATCTTGTAGTTTTTCACACCATCTTTAAATTCGGTGTTGTCTTCCACTTCATCCAGTGTGAACTGAGCTGCAGGTAGTTTCAGATCTTGAGCTCATTCACATTGAATAATAATTTGGGTACCATGTAAGCTGTACTAATAATGTTTTGCTGATTCGCAGCCTTCACTGTGCCAGCCTTTACTGCTTCGTTTAAATGTGATAATGCATTGATGCTATTGCACGGCCATCTTTTCATAGCTCTTTATGGTCAGAAGCCTTCTGCAGAAAACTGCTCCCATGCTCCTGAAGCTGAAGGATAAGGCAGCTGCTGCTTTGAGAGAGAGGGATGAGCACATTTCTGCGAGAGACAAAGCTGTTAGAGAACGAGAGCAGGTCAGACGTCTCTAATGTATTTATGACATTTACTGCCTTGTGCATCAAGTCGGTCTGATTACAATTATTCTTATAATTTAAACAAACTCAACAGATTGAAGAAGAATTGAATGAAACTCATTTGAATTTCCAAGCTGCCAGAGAACAAATTGGGGATTTAAATCTGCAGGTGACAATTCTGACGTCAGGTAAAAACTGAAATAACTTTTTATGGCTAATTAATTTCCTCTTTTCAAGTTTTTTCTTAACAACCTATGAACTTTTAAAAAAATCCAAAAAATCTAGAGATGGGTGTGCTGCGACAGAAGCTAACTGAAAAGGAGGAGGAGACGGGCCAGCTAGAAAGGAAGGTGACCGAGCTATCTGCCACAGTTTCCTCCACGCTGGCATCCTACACTTTCTTGGAGCAGGCCCTTGCTGCTGAGACTACCAAGTACGAGTTGTTCATGATAGAAATCAAAGTTAGAAAAAACATGGAACTGAATGCTGTACTGTTGGTTATTTGTTATCAGGAGAAACTTTGAAAGGCTGCAAAAAAAGCTCTGAAATGTAGCATATGTGCTTAAAAACATGTTGTTTTTCCCCCCCAGGTTGCAGCAGTCATGGAAAGACAAACAAGAGGCTAAAGATCGAGCGAATGAGTAAGTGGTGGTTAGTCCTATTTAGTAAAATTTGAGATTTTTTTTTATCCAACTGCAACTGATTGTGTTTTTCTTTTTGGACTGTCCAGGTTGGAGGCATCACTGAGTCAGTCAGAGCAGCATGTGTGTGAGTTGAGTCAGGCTCTGGCTCAGAGTGAGGAGCAGCTCAGTCAGCTGCAGTCCCTCTCACAGTCTCAGAGTCTGCAGATCCAGCAGCTCCAAGATGTCTGCACACAGCTCAGCGGTGTGCAGGAAATGAACGAGGTGAGATTAGAGAGGGTACCTGTCTCATTTAACACCAGAGGCCATCACAGCGATAATATGCGACTTCTCCTTCAGGGTGGATTTCAAGTTAGATTTTCCTGCTGTCTGTGCATGTCAGTTCCTACAGATGGAGAATGAGTTGGCAAGGGAGCAAATGGCTGAAAGTGAAGGTATGCTGAGGGCAAACCTGCAGGGCCTTCGGGAGAGGAACATCCAGTGTGAGGACCTGAAGAAAGAAGTTTGTCAACTTAAGTAAGTGTAAAACGCCCATCTAATGGTTTTATCTTTTTTTTTTTTTTTATTTAAATATATTTTCTAAATTCATAACTCTGTTTGTCATCACCCAAGTGTGGTGGGTTTTGGTTTGTTCTTTTGGCCCGCCATGATTTCCACAGTATATATTCATATCTGTCAAAATAGGTTTGCATTTTGTGAGAATCAGGATGGGCAGTGGGATGCAGAGTTTTTTCCTGCTTTTCCACCAGAACTGTGATTTAAAATATTTGTAAGTAGAAGTGGCTCCATAGTTTAATGGTTTCCACATTTGCTTGGTAAGTGAAGGTTACTGGTTTAATTCCAGGAAGGGCATCCGGTGTAAAACTCTGCGGCGACCCCCTGAAACAAGGGAGCAGCCAAAACTAGCTTTTTGTTTTGAAAGTGTGGCTTAATTAACTCAAGCTTCAAAATATATATATTTTTTAGTAAAATGCCCAAAACAGGACTACATGCATACTCACCCCCAAAAGCCCATATTGAGCCAGGAAAAAACCCTGGGATGCAAATGAAAGCGATGTCTTGTTCTGTTGTTTAATGTGTTGTCTGCGTACTGAATGATAACTTACCTGTGTGTTTGTGTGATGAAGGCTTGAGAACAGGATTTTGCAGGAGGATCTTGAAACCACAAAGTCTCAAGCCAGGTCAGCACAGTTGGAGCTTGAAGAGAAGATGGCTCAGGCGGTCACAGAAATCACTTTGCTCCATCACACACTGAGGGGACTGACCAACGAGCTACACGATGACCTTAATGAAAAGGTAACAGAATAGCAGAACCCAGCACAACTTAACCAGAGTGTACAACCTTTGTTCCACGCACGGCCTGTGCTTATGCTTGGTTGGGTAAAGGTAAATAGTTCTGAGTCTTAAAGTCCAGCTTTGACTCTGTGGTTTAGTGTTATTCTGCTGAAATTTGTAGTCTGAAGAGCGTGTCGGGAATGCTCCCGTTGTCATAAATCTGAGCATATCATTACCAACTGTTTGACCTCAGAAAAGCACTGACAGCAAAAAAGTGTTGGTTTAATTAAAACAGACTTTGTAAATGACTCAAACTTTGGTGAGGTGAAACCGTCTCATTGTTGCTTTTAAGTCTTTTACTGTAAGTGGTTTACAGATGGCAAAATTTGATACCAATCTTATCAGTCATGTACCATTTTCACAACAGCCGGCTTGTAGTCGTAGTTCAGTGCTTTGAGGTGTTAAACATGACCTGTGTTCAGAGGCCTGTGGATACATCTTGTGTAAAGTCGACTCTTACTGGCTTCTTTCTCATTGCAGTTTGCTTTGTACAGCAAGGTGTAGAAATGATGCAGGTGGAAACAAAAATTCAGAGGAGTCAGTTTAATTAGGCTCTGATCTGGAATCCACTTTCTGTGCAGAATGTGTGACAAGTAATGCAAATAGATGGAGTATGCAACGCTTAAGTTATGTTTATAATGAAATAAAGAATGTGGTGTTGTGGCTAAGAGCCCCTGAAATTATTTTTACACTAGTTGCAGTTGTAATCTGGATATGACACTTTAAAACCTCATCATGGTTTACAGCATTTATAAATCATAATTTACTGCTGAAATGAAGCCGTACGTGTTGTACTGCAGGGCTGTCTTTTCCCGCTCTGATTTATGTGTCTTACGTTTCAGAAACCACAACCTCAGAAGCATGAAGAGTCTCAATCAGTCCGCAATGTGGAGCGCTGCCCCCCCTCTGCCTCCTTTGTTGACAGCATCATGGTGGCATTAACTGCTGAGAAAGTGGAAGAAGTCAAATCAGACACTCCTGCTGAATCAGGTACTGTTGTTCAGCCCACCTGAGTCTGGACGTGCCAGTTCACTTATAATAATGAAACACACTTTTTAAATTGATGATAAAAGCAGCCAAGTAGGCAGCTTTTGTTTTTAATATTAAACACAACAGGAGACACAGTGATTGTGATTAGATTTATTTCAGCCTGGACACAGTCGGGTGCCTTATCTTTATTTATTTTTTGGACGCACTGGGTAATAACTCACTGTTGAGGCTGGAAAAAGTGATCTCTTGAATTTAGGTGCTCATAAAATCCCGTTTAGTAGCAACAACCTCCATCAGACGTTTCCTGTAACTGCTAATGAAACTTCCACAGTGACAAGGAGAACTCCTACAAAACTCGCTCAGTTTATCGGTGTTTGTGGGATGTCTCGATTGTGCGCCTCTCTTCAGGTCAGGCCACAACATCTGGGCTGGGTTAAGGTCAGAACTTTAACTCCAAGGAGCCAAAACGTGAACCTTTGTCATGTCCTCTTTAAAGTGGACGCATGTACAATGATTTGTGCATGTTGTTGAGATTTCATGCATTTTCTTCTAGTCTTGGGTTTTTGTTAAGCCTATTTCAGGATTTCAGGTTGCACCTATGGTGGGATGTTTGCAGGATGCCCCCACAGCATGGGACAGCTATTGTGGAGCAATGAGTACCCATACTAATGCTTCTTCCAGGATCCTTTTAATCTTCATTGAGAAAAAAAAACAACCTTCTTAGTAACCATGCTTTACATGCCTTTATTTAGAGTGAGGCACAACTCTACACACCACGGTCCTAACACCTGACTTCTGTAAAAGATGTCAACAAAGAGACTCACTTTATTTTTCCAGCCTGGCCTTGAATCACTGTGGATTTTCATGTCTTTACTAAACACTGTGTTTTCAATATGTGTAATCTGTATATATGATGATCAGACTATTCAAATTCAAAATTGAAAAGCTTTTATCTGCAGCTGCAATGTGGTCCAGTGTAATCATGCTGTAAAGCAGCTGCAAGCAAGTCTCTTTAAATAGTCACGCTGAGATTCCCTCTGAGAGCAGTGAGATTTGAATGGCTCAAACATGATTTGAATATATGCTCAGCATGTCGTATGTGTCCCCTTTAGGAAAAGGAGGTATTCATTTCATTGTTTGATGGCTTAGTGGTCCATTACCAAAAAAAAAAAAAAAAATGGTACTGGATCTTTTTTCAAGGAGGCAGCAATAACATGTTTGCAAAATATAAAAAGAGTTTCTTCAATATTCCCATTTTTCCCAAATTTTCTATATAATCTACACATGCAATTATCATCTCTCTTTCCTGTGGATAGCACAGTGGTTAATGTTTTGAATACTGGAGCCATCTTGGTGCTGGTATTGATCTGCACAGCCATCAAGAGCTGTAACTAAACAAAACTGAAAGTTTACACCTATATATGGAAAATCAATCAGATAATAAAAGTCTAAAATGTAATAAAAAAAATAACTTAAGTTTTACTTCGTTACCTCTTCAGCCCCTTCAGACGCACCCGAGCCACAGCTTGACACTTTATTCAGTGAGATGAGCGCCTTCACCCGCATCATGGCCATCACCCCTAAAAAGAATATGAACACAATCGAGATTCAACCAGAGGAAGAGGAGCAGAGCGACATGGCGGAGCTGCTGGCTGACCTGGACAGCACTGTCACAGAGCTCATCAGCACGCTGAAGCTGGTGCAGCAGTGCAAAGACGCTCAGCTGGAGGAGCTGCACAGCTCGTTGTAAGCTATAAAATGGCCTTTTTTCACATAAGAATCCTTTTTGAACTATTATTTGTTAATTAGTTTATTATTATTTAAGAATTAGTTGTTTTTTTGTATGAATATTACCAAAAAACACTTTTTTTTTTTTTTGTTGTTGTGTGAAGACTGCATACTACTTTGTATTTTATTAGAAAACTAAATGTAAAATTATTAATTCTTCAGAAGGTGTTTTGTGAACAGTTTAGGGGAAAGCTGCTCACATAAAGTTAATGCACAATTTAATACCATTCCTGTGGTATTTATGTTTTTTAACCAATATGTATTATTTCAGCTGTGGCCTGCAGGTGGAGCAGCAAGCTGCAAAGAACAGACACGAAGCTGAGCTGTTTGAGCTTAAGCATCAACTCGGCCGTCTGAATCACCTGGTTGAGAAGGGAAATCAGGCTCTGCAGCAGAAAGCTCAGGTAAGGTCGACTTCTACTGGACATCTCGGTGCCGACTTCATCTCTGATACTTAACAAAGATCAGAATGAGCACGGAGGACAAAATCATTTGTTGATGCAGAGACAATTTTTTTTGTTTGTTTGTTTTTTAAAAAGGGTGAGAAAACTCTGGCTAAGTTGATGGTTGACGTACAGGAGACCCAGGAAATCCTAAATAAACACAAGGCTGACAACAATGTAAGGCACCAAATGAGACTGACAGTGTTTCTTTTCTAGGCTACTTTGTATCTCAGTAGATACCATTGTCTAAATGTAAATGACCCCCCTCCCTCCCCCTTTCCAGGAATTGAGAAGGGATGTGACTGAGCTTCGTCGTGCTCTCCAGCAGTCGAAGGTGGAGTCTGAATTCCTGCGCGAGGAACTGAGGAAAGCTGGTGGCCAGTCGGCTAATCCAGAGCATTTCATGGAGGAGAACATCCAGTTATTGAAAGAGGTACGAGTCTGTGGTCAGATGCATTTTTTAATTTATTTATTTTTGTGTGTGTGTGTGTGTGTGTGTGTGTGTGCACATTCATTTATATATATATATATTTTTCCGTTCATAAACTTCTTCCATTTGATTCCCAGGTGGAGAGACTGAAGGCCAGTCTGCAGGAAGCGGAGCAGGCCAAAGTCAGAATCCTCGAAAGAGCTAAGAGACACGTAAGCACTAACCATACCCAGTATTGGTTGCATTCCTGACTACATATCAGCATTTAGACTACATTTATTGTCTTAAAAGAATATTAGATGGTCTTCATTCCAGTTGGTGTTTGTCTCTTTCAGCAAATCATCTATCAGAGCAACCAGCAGAAAAGTGAGAATGAGCTTCAGATGTTAAACAGCATGATCAACAAAGTTCGGGAGGTGAGAAGTGTTATCTAATGTGGAACGTGTTCTGTCAACCACAATGTCTGTTTGGATGTTTGAGATAATGTTCTGCTTTTTCCTTTTTGCCACACAGACCTTGTTGTCTTTGCCAGCAGTTGTGAAGAACTGTGAGCAGCTCCAACAGCTCGTTGAATACATTGGCTGACATGTTTTTCCTCGTGTGTGTTGTATTTATGCTTTCGTTTGTTTTGGTTCTAAATTGTCTTGGTTCTAAATTCTTATTGTGATTAAAATAATTTTTTAAAAGTCTTTCTGGTGGTCTTTGTTTCTTTTGCTTCCTTTTACATTTTATAAAAAAGATACTTTTAGAAAAATATTATTTTTTTTCTGATGTTAATGGCATCCTTTACAGACACTTTGAGCACAACATACCACGTACTGAATATGTAAATGTGTGTTTATACATACATATATATACGTCATAATTGCAACAAACTTATACTCTTTCAAATCATAAAAACATTTTTTTAGCATCTTGGTCTAGTGATGATTCATTGATGGATACAAAGGAATACTAGTTTAAAAAAAATCTTAATAAATTGTAGAGTGCTTGTGGATGTAAATTGCTGTGGTTGGACAGGTGGATTCTTCCACTTTTCAAGCTGTTGTGTACCATTATATCAGATACAACAAAGTAAGCAACTTCTAAGCTCAAATAAAGTGGCATCCCTTTTAGATATTACTTTTTCTTGATTAAATCTTTTTTAAAGACCATAAACAAAGCTGTTCCCTCAATTCATGCCACAAAGATTTTTTTCATAGCATGAGGCACTGAAAAAAACTTTAAATGGAGAAAAAAGCAAAATTGTATCTGTTAAAGATTTTTTTTTTAAATTAGAAAAATCAAGCGTCTTGGCTGTAATTGTTTTCTGCTGTCTCGTCAGATTTGCAGAGTGTGTGGAAGAGGTTTCTGGCATTATGTCTTAATTCAATGGGATGAAATAATGAGGGGCAACTCAATTCATTTTCTCACTCGGTGGATTTTGATTTGATGTGTGTGCGTAAGTGCTGTGCTAATGTCTCGACATGGCGATTGAGCTCAGTCACGGTTACCGGTGTGGCTCCAGACAGCACTTCAAACCGGCCGAGCTGCTCCAGAAAGCATTACAAGCACAAAAGAGAGAAGGCACTTATTTTTTTTTTTTGTTCCTGCTGGAATTTTGTCTGGATCTTTCTTTGTAATGCTTAAAATTACGATTCATTTATAGCTTTACAAATATATCTGGTATGACTGTGAAATGTATCTAATTATCTAATCTAATTGATGTCACCTGGCTACAAATCAAAATCCTTTTACAATTATGGTATAATGTTTTGGCACAACTGCTTAAACTTTAATTGCAATGAATCATCACAAATTTACATAATTTATTCTTAAAGAAGAAAGGTGCTTTATCATTGTTTATTTCCAAGAAAAGCAATCCAAATATGCATTTTTACTTGGCAAAGGAAATACATGCAGACTCGTACTCTAGGTTTTTCACACGAACCACTTACTGCAAAGCCTACGACCATGAAGCACAATAATTTATACAAATATTTCAAAGTCTCTCATTTAAACTCAGCAGTAGAGTTTTCAGCTTACACATTCCAGTCATGACAAAAAAAAAAGTAACAGCACACAAAATTATTTGTATTTTACACTCACATACTCTTGCTGTGAAAAGGCCTACATTAAAAAAAATTTAATAGCTAAAAGTAAGTTATCAGCATTGAAAATGGGTTCTAAAATTATTGAGAAAATCACAGTGGTGTTGAGAGAGGTCAGTCTGCTTAGTTTTGTCCTTGATAAATGTCATGAACAAAGAAAGCAGTCGGATTCTGTGCACAGAAATGTCTGGCTCATTCGGTGCCATCTTAAGTCTGTTAAAAAACAAACAAAAAAATCGTGAGATGCTTGGCTTTATGTTCTAGGTGTCTTAGATGGCAGAAACAAAACGGTCCATATTTCCCGGGTAGGTGGAGTGTCTGAGGTATCCCCCAGTGTTGGCAATAGGACCTGCAGCGCTGTTATACTGGGAGAAAGACCCCAACTGCATTGGGGAGACCCTGCCGTAATGGTCCATTGTTTCTGCAGGGCCGTGAGCTGAGGCGTGGATCCGTCCTCCTGCTGCGTACCCCATGCCCTGGCTGTGACCCTGTCCGTATGAGCCCTGGTGTGCGTGCTGGTGCGGATGGCTGCTTTGTCCAGAGTAGGTGAACGCCGGATGTGTAGAGGTGCGGGGTGGCACAGATCCCCCGCATGGTTGACTCTGGAAACCCGGGGCTCCCAAGCTGCACGGACTGGATCCATTTGGAAGCCCCTCAGGACTGAAGCTCCGGCTTTGCTGCGGCATCACCTCTGGTCCTTGGCCTGCCAGCATGCTGGCTGGAGTCGGGTGTCCTATGATGTTGTTGATGCTGAACATGCGGGTCTGACTGTGCCCAAACCCCGGAGGTGATGAAGAGGGATAGTAGGCGGAGGGCAGCTGCTGTCCATATGTTGGACTGAGTGTCATGTTGGGATAGACTGAGTTGGTGTATGCAGCTGGCCTGGTAATCTGGACAGGAGAAAAAACTGACGTCTCATGCACATATGAACTGTATGTGCTCAAGTCACAGCGCTTAAACCTCTTCCTGCGTCTCAGAAAGCTGCCACTCTCAAACATGTCCTCGGCATTTGGGTCCAGTGCCCAGTAGTTGCCCTTCCCTGGCCGTCCTGGCTCTCGAGGGATCTTGATAAAACAATCATTGAGAGTCAAATTATGGCGAATGGAGTTTTGCCATTTCTTTGAATTGTCTCTGTAGAAGGGGAAGCGCTCTGTGATGAATTTGTAGATGCCCCCCAGTGTCAGTTTGCGGTCAGGGGAGTTGGCTATAGCCATGGAGATTAGTGCAATGTAGCTGTATGGTGGTTTCCCGCGCTGGAGAGGTCTCTTTCTCCTCCGACCTCTGGGCTGCTCCTCTGTCTGTGGTGGAGGATTGGACGCAAGCAAGGTGGTATCTGCAGGAGAGTCTTTCTCCACTTTGACCACTGGCATTGTCATGGACAATTCAAAAAAAAAAAGACAGATTACTTACTGCAAAAGCTGCACGGTAGAAGTAGTGGCACAGCTCTGAGGTTGTTCCCTCTGTCAGAGGAAACAAATTAAGTCCCTGATAGTGCAAAACAAAACAAGAGATCTGTCTGATAAGCAACGCTGCTCCAAGTTCACATTTGATTTTAAATGCTCAGCGTCCTGAGTCCAAACTCAGCTGTTCTTCAAATGCAGTGGAAGTTATTGGCTCTTCTGTGAAGTCCTCTTTCATTAATTAAATGCAGGCCTTTACTCAGTTTATTCCGGTAAAGCGTAGTTGGCTTAGGCTGAAGAGCCGAGGTGTGAGTGTTCCAGTTGTGGTGTTTAAGGTGTGTGTGAGAATGACTCACTCACCTTTACCTGAAGAGTGTATTACCTGCAGACAATGTGAAGGGCCACGCCCCCTTGAACATCACATGCTTTTTACGTGCCTTACCTCCATATGGGTCTATTGTTCATGTTTGTCAAAGTCTGCATACTTTATTTCTTTCTTCCTTTTTTTTAAAAGTATATATGATCCTAAAGCATGACGAGCTGTCCTGAAATGTTCAAAATATCTGCTGCACGAATAGTTTCTATTTCGATTTTCAGAAGTTGTAATTCTTTTCTTTTTCTTCTTCTTACTAAATAGTAAACAATAATATCAGTGTTCACCTTTTATTTCCATTTATGCATTACTCACAACTATTTGTTCTATTAATGGCCTTTATTTTGTTTCAGCAACCAAAACTGTCAAAACAGATATTGTTTCCTCTTCATATTCAAAGTTTACTTTAAAGCTGACCTCAGTTTATTTTAAAAAGTCCAAAATGGTCCATGTTGTTTTGATGTTTAACACTAAAAGACCTCTTTAGTGGTAACTTAACCTATGAGTTGTTTTTCTATCTTGCTTCCTTGTTTGTTTTGTGCCAGTGGTTGGACAAGCCAGCTGTGTTAAGAGATGTAAATGTTGTCCAGACAAAGGCCCTCCTGTGATTTCAGCATGCAAAATATACGCCATCATCATAAAGCCTGGGCGCAACCCGAGAGACGGGAATAACCAACTCTCGACACAGAAATTGTTCACTGATACTTGGAAGTGTTTTAAAGCCGCCGTCATAAAAAGTATTTATTTCTCTGTATTTTCACATTAAATGAATAATGTGAAAGCTCTTCTTTTGAGATGATATTAACCAATATTCAGCTTCATTGTCATCAAGGGTGGAGACAATTCTGGTATGAAGTCCGGGGACTCCCTGGGTTAGGGTTCACCACCTTAATCTCTTAAATAAACTGAAAGGAAAACAGAGCAGCACACTCCCCTGCTTAACACGAAGCAGGGTTAACACTGCGGGCATGTGTCAGAGTGTGAGCAAGGAGAGAGAGAGAGAGAATGTGTGAGTGGGTTGCTTAGACAAACAGCACGGTGAAAAATTTAGTCCTGTGGGGAGGGCCGCGGATGTTTCCGTCCTGGTCTGCAGCTGTAGCACCTTCTTACATGATGGGGTGGGAGCGGTATGTGATGATATGAGGTTTTTTTTTTTAACATGAGAATCCACTGTACACAGTGCTGTAAAAAATATTTGTCTCCTTCCTGATTTTTTTTTCATATTTGTCTCACATGTTTCAGAGCATCAAACACATTTAAAATCTTTAAATTAGGCAAAAAAATAACCCGAGTAATAAAAAAATTGAGTTTTTATATTGTCATTTCATGTAAGGAAAAAAAAGCTATCCAAACCTACCTGGCCATATGTGGAAAAGTAAATGCCCCCTTTGTTAAATCATGAATTAAGTGTGATTAATCACTATTTTTGGAAAGCTGAGTTCAGTTTCACTAGCCACACCCGGGCCCGATTACTGCCAGACCTGTTGAATCAAGAAATCACTTAAATAGACCCTGTCTGACAAAGTGAAGTAGGTTAAAAGATCTCAAAAAGCAGCACATCGTGCCGCAATCTAAAAAAAAAACTCAGCTGAGAAACAAAGTCGTTGACATCCATCAGTCTGTAAAAGGCTTACAAAACCATTTCTAATACTTTGGGACTCCAGTGAGCCACAGTGAGAACCACAAATGGAGAAAACTTGGAGCAGCGGTGAACCTTTCCAGGAGCGACCGACACACCAAAACCGCATCTACGACTCATCCAGGAGGTCACAAAAGAAACCAGAACAACAACTGCAAGGTCTCACATGCCTCAGTTAAGGTCAGAGTCCATGATTCAACAATAAGAAAGAGACTGGACAAAAATGGCATCCCTGGGAGAGTTCAAAGGAAAAAACCACTGCTGATCAAAACGAACACAAAGCCTCGTCTCTCAAAAAACATCTTGATGATCCCTAAGACTTCTGGGAAAATATTCTGTGGACTGATGAGACAAAATTCCTCTAAATGCCTGATTGGAGTTCGTGTTGCCAAAGGTGGCACAACCAGTCGTTAGGTTTGGTTTGGGGCAATTAATTTTTTACACAGGGCCAGGTAGGTTTAGACAGCTTTGTTCCTTTAATAAATGAAATCGTTACTTATTACTTGATGATCTGAAACATGTAAGTGTGACAAATATAGAAAAAAATAAGAACTGAGGAAGGGGGCAAAAACGTTTTTACCGTGCTGCATCTGTTAGGTGTAACTTCTATGCCATTTTAACTTTGCTGTCAAACTTGATTTGCGACATAGAAGGAAGCTGAACGAGAAACAGTTCTAATTAAATTTAATAGCTGGGATATGTGATGCCAAAACATTTTAAGAGGAAGGATAAATTTAGTTCAACATTACAAGGAACTCAGCTTAAAATGACTGTGCTGTAATCAAGGTTGTTTTTTTATATTTTTTGGGTTTTTTTGTGGATGATGAACGGAGTGAGAAATTCCCCTGAAATTTGTGGGTGCTGTGCAATAAATACAATGTCCTTTATAATAGTTAGCTAATTTCAGAAAAATAGATTAAGTTATTAATTTTTTTAGTTTATCTCATCCTTTTGATATATTGTACATTTTCTTATTGTGTTTTTGGGTCATTTATATTTTTAGTTAAACTCAGAATGTATTCCTCATAGTAAGCAGTCACATCTTTACATGGCAGTTTGTACAGTGTGATGTAGATTTAATCAATATGCTAAAATAAAACAAAAGAAATACATTTTTACTGAGCTCCAGATTGTAAGTTGATGGTATTTTTTTGAGAAAACAGTAATTTACTGGTAAATGGCTCATCCTGTTGATGAAAGAAGACCACAAGAGGCATCTACAGTATTTGTTTTCTTACTTTATCAGGTATTTATCGATACTTTTACATTAAAACTATGCTCATGTAAATGCAAATGGATTTAGATGTACACTCACCGGCCACTCTATTAGGTACACCTGTTCAGCTGGCACAAATTCAACTTCAAACTTCAAACAGAGCATCAGAAAAGAGAAAAAAAGGTGATTTAAGTGGCTTTGAATGTGGCATGGTTGTTGGTACCCACACAACCATCTCTAGGGTTTACAGAGAATGGTCTGAAAAAGAGAAAATATCCAGTAAGCTGCAGTTCTCTGGGTAACAAAGGCAACAGTAACCTAAAAACCACTTGGTACAACCAAAGCATGCAGAAGAGCATCTCTCTGGGCTACACCAGCAGAAGACCACTCCTGTAACATAAGAACAGGAAACTGAGGCTACTAATGAGAAAAAGGCTGCCTAGTTTGATGAATCTCTATTTCTGCTGCAACACTTGCAGGTAGGCTCAGAATTTGGTATAAAATCAAAGGTTCCCACTGGTGGTGATGATGTAATAGTGTGGAGGATATTTTCTTGGCACACTTTGGGGCCCTTAGCGCCAAATTAGCATCATTATAACCCCACAGCCTACCTGAGTATTGTTGCTCACCATGTCCATCTCCTCATGATCACAGTGTACCCACCTTCTGATGGCTGCTTCCAGCAGGATAACACGCCATGTCACAAAACTCAGATAATCTCAAACTGGTTTCATGAACATGACAGTGAGTTCACTGCACTCAAACGTCCTCCACAGTCAGCAGATCTCCGCCCAGTAGAGCACCTTTGGGATGCGGTGGAACAGGAGATTCTCATCGTGGATGTGCTGATAAATCTGCAGCAACTGTGTGATGCTGTCATGTCAGTGTGGACCAAAATCTCCAAGGGATGTTTTCAGCACCTTGTTGAATCTGTGCCATGAAGAATGAAGGCAGCTCTGAAAGTAAAATGAGATCCAACCATTAGGTAGGCATATCTAATAAAGTGTCTTTTGATAACAATTGGATGTAATTTATTTTGAGAGAATTCGCTTACTAAAAATTAATTTCCAACTCTTTGGAATGACTAAGTTATTAATGCATAACACTCAGTAACAACACAATGTAAGTAAAGGGAATAATGGAGTAAGTCATGCATTTTTATCCAAAGAACCATCATACTGTGTTTGACTGGTGTCTTCTCCATCTGACAGATTTGATGGGGCCATAATGCAATTTGCAGGAGACCTCACCCTTTACCTAAGACACCTTTTTTATGCTCGCTGGTCATGAACAATTAATGGTGAGTAATTTCTCAGGTATCCGTTGTTCCTGGAGCTCAGGTTCATAGTTGTCATAGTTTGCTTATTAATCTTGATTTGGCTCTCATACAGCATATATTGTTCAATATTTGTTCATGAGCCTTTTATCTCAGTGTTTGTGCCAGTGGACTAAATATACTGTTGAAAACTTACACCACTGTCAACATTAGCGTTTATGAACGTTTCAAGCGCTTCAGTGCCTTCATTTACTTTGACAAGACGACAAGGTTTCACCCTTTTCAAAAACAATATTTTGGCTAAGAATTAATACAAATTGTTATAATGATACTTTTGTTGGTTATTTCACTTTTAAACTGCAGCACTGTCCAATTATCCCCTCACTCTGCAGTTCCCCTGAGCTCTGGCAGAGCATATTGCAACAATCTCATGCAGCTCCAGCTGCAAACAGAGCCCCTAATCTCCCGTGAAGTGCACTTAGGGTTAGCTTCACCGAGTATACCTCAGAGCCTCTTGTACACAGCTAAGGGCCCTGGAGCCACGCACCAATGCTGCTGTGAGAGGCCTCGGCCTGTCCATCACAGCGCAGAGTAAAGACGCAAATGGCAGCTGGTGGTTGCGACAGCTGCACGGGAGAGCAGCGCTGCAGCCAAGGCAAATGAACATCTCTTCAGTTTGTGTCTCCCCTAGACTTCTCACCGTGCATGTGAGAAACGGCTCTCTCCAAACAAAGACAAACAAATTAGACATTTGAATTTGAACACTTGACTTTAACCATTCGGTGGCTGTGTACAGGTGGCATGTGGCTTTCTGCACTCATACAGGAACTGGGAACAGGATAAGGAATAATGGAAAACAGTATAGTTCTTAAAATTAAAAAGGTAATTGTTTTCATTAAAAATGCAAAATAAAGCTACTTTGAGGCTCAAAAATTGTTCTGGTTTCTGAGTTGCAGATCATTATTTTATTTTATTTTTTGCATTAATGTGTATAAGATTTAGTATTAGTACATGTGAAAGAACAAGATTTACTCAGAGGTAGTACAAGGATTGCTTTAATTAACTTATTGTGAGATGATCTTTTAGGCAACTGTGAGTAGTGAACGGCATTCTTCCTTGAGTTGTACAAGTCTTGTAGGGAAATGTAATAATTGTGCTTATTAAGTTATTTAAAAATGCACTAAACACGTCCCTATAATACTCCTTGAAAAATCACACACATAAATTTAGCACAAAAAGCAATGAAATGTGTGTTTGGTGGATTATTTCTTTGTTGCAACAATGCTTCTTGGCAACAAATCTTATATCACTGGAAAGCCTGTTTATTTTGTAAGGAAAATGCATTTGTGGGTTGAACAGTAAAGATCAGTATGTGGGATGTGCCCATAAAAAACTTGCCAAATCTTCTCTGCCAATGCCAAACAACTTAGCATGTGGAAGAACCACACACTGCCACAACAGCCTGGCACTTCCTCCTCATGCTGGTCACCAGCTTGGTCACACACTGCTGTGGGATGGAATCCCATTCTCCAACCGTCATTTGTCACAAGTCAGCCAATGTGGTTGTGTTGGTCACTCTGGCATGAACAGCACACCCAGGCTGATCCCACAAGTGTTCAGTTGGGTTGAGGTCAGGACTGCAGGCAGGTCATTCCATCCTCTCCACTCCCAAATTTTGAAGGCAGCCTCTGATAAACCCGCTCTGTGGGGGCGAGCGTTGTCATTTTGGAGGATAGAGTTCAGTCCCAGACTGTGGAGATACGGCATTGCCACTGGTTGCTCATCTCGCTATCTCTCTGCACTGAGATTGCCTCCAATGATGACAAGCCTGTTTGTCAGCACCTGAAGTACCAGAAGCTCAGAACAAGAGTCAATAGCAGAATAAGCTGTTTGGTATCGGCAGAGAAGACTTGGCAAGTTTTTATGGGCGGAAACCACATACTCAACTCTGCTGCACAACCCACAAATACATTTTCCTTACAAATGTGGCACAATTTAAGGGGACATAAACAGGCTTTCCAATGGGATAACATTTATTGCCAAGAAAGCATTGTTACAACAAAGAAATATTCCACCAAACACACATTTCCTTACTTTTTGTGCTTATATACATCATTCTTTTTTTCAAAATGTTTTTCTTTAGATGAAGCTTTTTATTTCTCTTTGACTTTTTATTTACAGTTTTGTGTGTGTGTGTGTGTGTGTGTGTGTGTGTGTGTGTGTGTGTGTGTGTGTGTGTGTGTGTGTGTGTGTGTGTAAAATGGAGACCAAACTTTTTCACTGTCCACTCACATTTAGGACGCAGGATCCTCCGTGCCCTGTTCACTTTCAGAGGAAAGTTCACAGGTACTCTCACCAGGGGAGGACTCCGGTGACCATTCTGTGTTAGACTCCCCAACAAAGTTTGTGTCTTCTTCAGATGAGTCCTGCAGCTTGGTGGTAGAGAAAGGCTGCATGACCATTTCTAATGCTTCCTCTGTACTGAAATGTCTCTTCATTTTTCCTCCAGATCTTTCTCCTTCTTGGCTCCCTAATGAAATGACCCTTCAGCCAAGCTGCATGTTCATCTTTGGCTGTGAACGCAGCCAGGTGCATAAATATACTAACATTTTTTTGTTGTTGTTTTTGATTACACCAAAGGCAGGAGGCCATTATTTTACTCCTCAAAGACACCTGAAACACATCCTTCAAAAGGTGACCTTTTTCACCCCTAAAATATCAGTGTGTGTTTACAGATTCATTCTCTCTTTCTCTCACATACACACACGCACATACACACTCTTTCTCTCTTACACACAGTCACACACACACACACACACACACACACACTGGTAGTCACATGGCTCCATAATATAACTGGGAAAAATACAAGAATTTCATTCATCGGCCTAAAATGGGAAAATTACTGAATCTAATGGAATACAGTCAAAATGTCAAATATCACTACTTTTCTTCAAAATGAAATGCTAACATTACAGAATGCATGGTTTTATACTGCAACTGCAGTGAGATCAAAAACTGTGGTTTCTATGGAAGTCCATGAGGCATTTTTGGCCACAAAGGTGTCCTGAGGGAGTTTTTGGCTCTACATAAAAAAATAATAATAATTCAATCAAATCAATTTTTTTGTTAATCTTTGACATATCCAAGGTTCTAATCACCACCCATGCCCCATCTCCCTAATGTTTATTTTATGGAAAATAATTCAATTTTTGTGGGGTTTTTTTAATGATTCATCAATTCTTCATGTGATTAAACTGGCATTTAAAGGGTTAAAATGCTGAAATTTATTTAATGTTTGGTATTTTTGAGTAGGTCTGAAGCTGATTAAGTGAGTTATGAAAAAAAAAGCAACAAAAAATATTAACATATGAGGATTTTATGGCTGAATTTGTGCGTGTACATTTTTGACACGCGGGTGTCCAGAGGGTGCAAAATTTGCAATCTGGTACTACATAAAAAATAGTGATGCAATCAAAACAATTTTGGTGCTCATCTTTGACATATCCAAGGCTCTAATCACCACCAGTTCACCATCCATTTATTGTTTAGTATATGAAAAATAATCTATTTTTTCTGTTTTGTTTTTTTTGAAAAAACAATGCCACCATTCACATAATAAAACTGGCATTTAAAAGGTTAAAAGGCTGAAAATTATTTAATGTTTGGTATTTTTGAGTAGGTCTGAAGTTGATTAAGTGATTTATGAAAAAAAAAGCAAAAAAAAAGAAGTTTTTAGGTGCGTGTACATTTTTGCCACGAAAGGTGTCCAGAGGGTGCAAAATGCACCACGAGCGTATGAATGACATGTAAGAGTAAACGACATCAGATTTCAAAAA
>JAVDPK010002924.1:246546-256963 GCA_034780415.1 Cichlasoma orientale | reverse complement strand
AAAAATATCATTAAAAACTCTCACCAGAGCAGTTTCTGTACTATGATGAGTTTTAAAACCAGACTGAAAAATCTCCAAAGATTGCATGGATGCAATCTTCGGTCACTAGAGACAAACATGGTTGGCGAGTGGTTGCTGGCTGCCATTACAACGGGGGGTCTGCATCAAAAAAGCTCCTTGCAATTACTTTGACAGCTAACAGTCACCTGCACTTTGCATGGAAGATGCCAACTTGTGTTCAGACACTCACCAACTGCTAGCCGAGTGGTAGTAAAACTTGAAAAGTGTGATGCAAACCTTAAATGGAGACTGTTCTCCTTCAAAAGAAAAGCTGTGCCTTAGCGCTGCAGCCAGCATGTATTGAACGGTCTTCATTTCTGGTTTGCATCGCACTTTATTAAGTTTCAATACTGCCATGCAAACTATGAGCAACTGTGGCAATCTGCTAGTTACCAAAGCAAACGGTCAGGACATACATTTAGTCCATAGTTACCGATGATTGCCCAATGGCTGTGGACCGGCCTCTGCGCCAGTGTGACTGTGGACCCTACACTTTCACACGTCCAAAACGGTGGACAAGTTAACATCACGTGGTTAACAGCACCTACAGCAGCCTGTGTCAGAATAAATATATAATGAGCTTTAAACAATTAATCCCCATACAGTTAATATGAAGAAAAAATAACTTTAGAGTTCAAATCATTTTTTTTTACTAGGCTACGGACATATATATTTCTTCTGAGCTTAGGTAAACTAAATGTAGCTTTGTTAGTTTAGGTAAACTGACTGTAGCGGTAAATATACTGTAGAAACATTAAGACCAGTCATTTTACCTGCAGCATGAAATCAGATGGGTGTACATGTGGATACTGTAAATATGATAACTGGAATCAGGTTACTGGTAATTACAGTTGAAAGGCTTAACTTAATGTTAAACCATGCCTTAACCTTATCTCCACTGCTGCAACAGTAATGGGCAGTTCACTTTTTAAATCTCATATCTTAACGTTGCTCCTTCAATGGTGCACAACAAGGCTTTTGTGTGGCACTGCTGACAACTTTTCACCACTGCCTAAATCCTCTGATTCCTAAGCAGGAAGGTACAGGTATTCATCCTGCTTCCACTGATATCCCTGAGCACAGAGTTGTGTTTTCCCAGCTGTCAAACACCTGACATGTCTTTTAAGCTTTGCAGATAAAGCACTTGTGGACAGGGCCTTGGCTCCGAAAATGCGTTTTTGTCGTTATATGATGTTGAACCAGTTGATTTTTTAAAATATGAAGAGATGATTGATTTTTATACAAATGAATTCTGAGTAGTAAGCAGATTTTGAAAAGAAAAATACCATTTGTCCTACATCTAACTGGACCACACAGCACACACATAAACATAAAGTATAACTGCAAGAAAAGTTTAACTGTTTGGAACGTTTTTATATTTCTGTGTAAATATGGCTGTAGCATCATCTGATTTTCAACAAGCCCTAAAAGTATAAAAAAAGGGTCCAATTAAGCAAATTAAACAATAATTTTAGACTTCTTTAATAGAACAAATTCTGTGTCTAGTGTTGTCTTTCTGCATGACCCAGTTTCTGTTGAAATTTATTTTGTGGAGAGATCTAATTTTCCTGTAAACTTTCCTGGTGTAATTCAAAATTAATTGCCCATCCATCCATCCATCCATCCATCCATCCATCCATCCATCCATCCATCCATCCATCCATCCATCCATCCGTACGTCCATCCATCCATCCATCCGTCCGTCCGTCCATCCATCCATCCATCCATCCATCCATCCATCCATCCATCCATCCATCCATCTTCTGCTTATCCAGCCAGGGTCAGCTGGGTCACGGGGGCAGCAGCCTAAGCAACAAGCCCAGACTTCCCTCTCCCCAGCGCTCCCAGGCCAGCCAAGAGATATATTCTCTCCAGCGTGTCCTGGGTCTACCCCAGGGCCTCCTCCTAGTAGGAAATACCCGGAACACTTCACCCAAGAGGCACCCAGGAGGCATCCTAGTCAGATGCCCGAACCACCTCAACTGGCTTCTTTCGATGTGGAGGAGCAGCGACTCTACTCTGAGCCCCTCCCAAATGACTGTACTCCTCACCCTATCTCTGAATGAGAGGCCAGGCACCCTTCGGAGGAAGCTCATTTCTGCCGCTTGTAGCCGCGATCTTGTTCTTTCAGTCACTACACAAAGCTCGTGACCATAGGTGAGGGTGGGGATGTAGATTGACTGGTAAATAGACAGCTTCACTTTCACACTCAGCTCCCTCTTTAACACGACAGACCGGTGCAGCATCCGCATCACTGCAGATGATGCAGCTGCTACAAGATTTCAAATCCATCCACTAATTAGAGGGATCATATTAACATTGTAGTTAAACAATTAATGACTCACTGGAACAGATTTCATATATCATTAATGGTGCCGCATTTGTGCAGGGCTGTATGAACAATTAAGATTATCTTAGATTTGTTGCTAAATGTGTTACAGTTGAGATCTGTTACCAACTGTTAAAGCTGGCTTTTGCTATTGTTGATCTTTGATCATATCAATGTTTACAGATGAGTGAGTGCTGCAGATGCAATAGTGCTTCTTTTAATTGTCCTACAACTCTTTTCATAGAGCTTAGCAACTCAAAGGGTAGTACATTCGTCCACTTTGCTAAGTGACTATTCAGTTTTATTCTGAGTTGATGTGAAAGCTTGCCTGGCAGGCGCAACATTTTCCGCTCAGTAGATTTTAATGATATTTGTCAGGAGGTGTGTCTATTTGTCATTGTATACTGTTAGTGAGTTGGTTTTAGCTTTAGATTATAGTGTCTGGTTACTTACTTCTATCTGTGAGAGGTGACACCTGCAAACCGCATCTTCATGCCTGCATTCACAGACTTGAGCATGTCCACTCAAACAGGATGTGGTTCAGAACAGTGTCTGTGTGTGTGTGTGTGTGTGTGTGTGTGTGTGTGCGTGAAATGGAGAGAGGCACTAGTATGTTGGGTGTTGCAAGTCTCACGCATACCTGTAGATGGGCTGTGCAGAAGGAGGCTGGCCTTCTGACTCAGCCTTGCACGGTAACTGCCAAGTAAGACACAGAGAGAAATCTAGACTGGTATGCTGTTTATTTCAAATGCCACCTGTGTGTCTGTTACTGTGGGATTTGTATCTCCTCAATCACTGACACATGTGGATTATCTGTACTTAAGGCAAAAAGCCAATGCAAGCCACATCTTGTGTGCAAGCAATCAGGCACTCAAACACAGCATGTCTTTCCCTTTGTGGACTGAGTCTTCTGAAGATCTGCTACCAGTATAATTGCTGTAATTACCTGGACAACAATGTTATTTCAATGCAACCCACTGCATTTGTAAATTTATTACGTTTATGAAATCACACACACAGCCAGCCTCGGGCAGAATTGCTTTAAATGCTTTAAACAGTGTGTGACATAACTGCAGATTTATCATCCTAGGGCTCGGCTGGCAGGATCATAGGTAGCGTTTGTGGTATTTGTCATGAGGTGCTCGGGACTTGCGCCTGGCAAAGATAGTCAAACATCGATACAAATACAGGTTAATGCTGGGTCAACTGCTGAGGAGACATTACAAGCAACTGAGTGAGACAGAAGGATGAGAAAATACTGCTGAACAATAATGATAATCTCCCTCATTAAAAATCTGGATTTCTGTCTGTGTTGGCGCAGGTGGAAGTTTCCCCTAAAGCAAAGATACTTTCCTTTTCTTTGTTTAGCTTCCACAGGTTCTTGTCCTGGTCTATTCACCGTTTGTGCCATCAGGGGGTTTATACGAACTTACATAATGTACTGTGTGTTTGTTGTAATCCATAAAAAAACACTGAGAGGGAGGTCATCAGAGGTTCATAGATTAAAGGCCTCCATTATAATCCAAATATCAACAATCCTAATGCATAAAGCTGATGTGATACAGTCGAGAAACAGATGTAATTTATGGGGAGCAGTTTGCTTTATGTCTTTGTAGCTTTTCATCCATGGTGGAAAGCTATAATAATAAAGGGGTTTAGATTGTGTAATCTGGTTAAATTATCATCTCTGTGATTAACTGAATGCCCCCCTTTCTTGCCACAGATCTCAGCAGTTTCTTTGGTGATTAAAATGGCAGACAAAACTCTGACAGTGAAACTACAGTTTCGATAAACTGCAGTCGCTCAATAAAGGCGCATTTGAAAACAAAGAGCTGCCTCTTTTCTCACTCTCGGGCTGAAACAGAAAGTGTGGCACAAAACGGGGCTGATGAGGTTAAATATTTCGTCTTGTTTAAAATAACAAAATTTGTGACTCTGTATTCTGAGCACATAAAGCTATTCTGAATCAATTTTGCCCCGTAGGATTAAAAGGTCTGTTGCTTGACAAGTTATTCTGGATTCTCTTAGCAAATGATAGATCTTATCTTGATATCTAAGCAGCTTAACTACCCAGTGAAGATCGTGTCATATTAAGGGACTAGCGAAGAAATCATTCGACCAGCCCGCACCTGAATGCAAACCGAGACCCTGCATCTGCAGAAATATGGAAGCAAGAATATAAAGGAAGAGGTTACAACAAATAAACGGCTATAAATCGTGTGTGTGCATGTTGTTGAGTTTGCATTCTGATGTGTGCATATTTGTGTGTGTGATTCAGGCTGTGCTTCCATGCCAATAATCTTCAGCACCCACACTCTGTCATGCATAGAGAAGTTTCAGCTGCACAATAGCAGTGTGATGGGTGTGACTGTCTCTGGGATTAAAGCAGGAGAATAGATCCAGAAACAGACAGGTTCCACCGCCTGGCTCACCGAGGCTCCTCCTTAACACCGAGCGGGGGAAATCCTGACACTCTTTAATGTCACGGTATCTGGAGCATTAAAAGTAATCTTATTGTGTGTGATCTGAACTTAAATGTCAAGCTATTCTTTTCAGGTTGTCAGCTTTGAGCCCTTTTTGTTAATGTGAGCTTATGAAACTCCTTTTTTCCCACCTATTCTGATTTCCTCCTCCCCACTCCCCCTCCCAGGTTAATTGATTTGTTTGTGTATCAACTTTTTGTTTGGCACACCATTTGAATGGACTGACGGATTTGCACACCAAATGTTGTCCCATTGTGCTGTTTTGCATGCTGTGCGGCTGGCCCTTAACCTGGCACCACTTGTCATGAAAGCTCTTCTCTCTGGTCTACTGTTGGCTCACACTTGAAAAGACTTTTACAGGCTAAACCACTGTGGAGAACGCATGGGCAGGAATAAGCTACATGGAGTTCAATGTGGTCAGCACTGTCTACAGGTGTCAGAACAAAACTTTTCTGAAGAATAATTTTACACACTAAACTGTAAATACATCTAAATCACCCCATTTATTATAGTTTTTATAGCAGTTAGTCAAAGACCTTTCTTTTATTATAAAACAGGATGGGGTGGATTAAAGAAGAATGCTGTAAAATATTGATTTAGATTAGTCACAGAATTTTACTCATCATCCACAAAGACCTGTCTGAAAAAGTTGCTTTCTTTTCTGCAGTTACACAATATTTCTAGATATTATATTTAGAGCAGCTGGGTACGGGGGACTGGATACACCGAATGGGCTGGCAGAGCAGGTACAGGATTAGGTTTATATATAGGTGAGTGCCGTAATCACAATATTTCATTGTAATATTTGAAATTAAATCAAATTTACATAGAGGATATTTTGACAACATTAGGTTTAATAGAACAATGTGAAAAAATAAAATAACACAAAACATGTTACAATCCAGGAGTTTGTCATGAGAACCACACTTAAACAACTGCAGTACTCCTGCAGTACTGCAGTTACGTGTTTATTTGATTGATTTGTTAATTTGTACTAACCAGTCTCGCACTACTCACACCAGCAGCAGAACACAAAGAATCAACTGAGGTGATCGTGTGATTCAAGAAAACCAGCACACAGTAAATAAACTGATGGCAGTCTGTGGGATTTAACTCAAGCTGAATTAAATCTCCCAGAATGATACATGATGTTGTTATCGCTGCCGTTGTCCCCCCCCCCCCCCTCTCTTTTTGATTCAACATCCACACCGAGGTCACGCCTGATGAAGCTCGGAGTCTAAAACACTTTTTGTAAAATTTTATATTTTGCAGCTTCATTTTCACACGTTTTTTGCTCTCTTTAAGTTCCAGTAAGCATGCGTGAGTGACAGACCCCCCTCACCCTGTAAATGACTGGAAATCACTCTGGAGCCAGAAACAATCAGAGACCTGACAGCAGAGTGTGGCGTCAGACCCTCAGAGACCCTCGCAGATCCACACATAACTAACAAATGTGCAAGAACACACCTACGCACGCATAAGATACTGTTGCTTTGTGTTGCCTGCATACTTCTTTTAGTCCCTGCCTCTTCTCTTCTCTCTCTGCTCCTGCCATAGAGCTACCTGACCTGTCTTACTACCTTGTTTGTCATCTGCAATCACTTGCTCTTTGAGCAGCTATGACAGACAGGGGTATTAGCTGCCTCAGTCTGGTGTTGAGAGCTGGGCTTCCTTGCTGAATAGAGAAACTATGTATGAACGCCACAGGAAAACATGTAGTGGCACACAATGGCACACTCCCACTAACAGCTGCTTCTCACTGTGTGTGTGTGTGTGTGTGTATTGGTGCTCTGCAGATTGAAATCTTTTATTGGTTTCTTTTGTTGTTGTTTTTTTATATATAAATTTCATTATTTTTGTAAACTTGTTTTATTCTTGTTGGGATGGAATAAGTAATCAGATCCAAAGCGAGACTAAAAATTAGTTTATTAACACTGTGTAAAAAATTCACAGGAGTCAATATGTACTTAAATGCAGTACTTGAATTAACATATTATTTTCTACTGCAGGTAAATACAGGGAGAGGAAGACAGCGAGGATGACTTTGTGTATATATATGCTATAGAAATAAACAAGCCCTTACTATCATACTACTTCTCAGCTATTTTTTTTATCTTAATTAGTTTTAAAGTAACCATGTTTTTCAACAATGCATGGTTAAAGCACTGATAGAAAACATTGCAATAAGGCACAATGAGGTATCAATACCTAAGCAAACAGTTAACACCAATTAATTTTCCCCTTACACATAAACCTACTTAAAATGCTGGATTTTAAAGCATTTTTTGATACGTTTATAATGTAATAAATTTGTTATGAGAATAAATCTGCTGAACCAGTACATTATAATTTTTCTGTCATTTTTGAGTTAATTGATTTTTTATTTCATTGCTAATGTTGATATTTAGTTGGATTTACATGTTTTTATTATCAAATTTGTTCTGTCTTGTCTAATGCAGTATACTTATTTTATCAGTGGAATATAATTTTCTCTCTTACATTTCCTCAGTATGATTCTTAGTTGCTATTTTTAGGTACACATAGCTAAAATTAGTGTAAGTATAATTTTGCTTTTTTAAATTACTTTATTATAAATGGATACATGTGCAAATTATGCATTTGAAGTTCTGTGTATTTATTCCTAAATGGCTAAAGTCATCTCTATTGTATAGTTTGAAAAACAAAAACCAGTGGCATTTATTTCACCTCCATTTCAAAAGTATAAAAGTGGAAAAAATAAACAAAAGTAAATCTTATTTTTAGTGAGGTAATTTATATAAATAAAGCCAGACTAAATATTAGAGACAGCCAATGCGATACAGGCAAATAGCACCATGGAAATATCTAATTCATTAGGATTTGATTTGCTGCCACACTGTTGTGTTGCACCACATTGGTTTTAACTACATGTACTTAATAAACTGGCAACTGTGTGTGTTTGATGTGTATAGAAACCTTGAGATGTTGCTTACACAGTAGTAGTAGTAGTAGTAAAAACTGTTTTGTCTTGCGTGGTGTTGTGTCTCTACACAGCAGACATGTTACAGATGAGAGTAGACATCAGAACCAGTGTGGACAATGCACTGGAGCTTGTGGGTGGTAGCAGGATTTGATACTTGTTGTTTCCTCACCCTCAGTGAATATGAGGAACATGTCTGTGATTGGTGTGGGTTCTTTGTGGTCTGCTGCGGTTTGGGGTTGGCCAGAACAGAGATGCAGCCTGCCATTCATGCATTAAGTGCTGCGGTGGATTGAGGTGTCAAAAATGATGGAGTGGCTGCCTGTCCTGCCAGTTTAAGCTTGCCATGGCTGGCAAGCCATCTGACTGACAGAATGTGCTGCGACTCTTCTCTTTACACGCACACTAAATGAATCATTGATTCCGGCTCGCGCAGACGGGCCTGTTCAGCTTGATTTTCAAAGAAAAACTTTGTAAACTGTGTTTAATATAGCTTCTCTGATTAAAAACCACAAATCGAGGCAGATAAATGTATTGTAAAATACAAGAAACAGCTGGAAAAAGTTTAAAAGCAGCTGTGGTCAAGGACCATTTGGATTTAAGCAGCTTGATCAGTTGTTAGAAATTTTCAGGAGCCTCTTTAAGTGCGTCAGGGTCTGTAACACAGGACGACATCTGGAGACACGATGGCTGTAAACTTTTTTTCTTTTTTCTTTTACAAAATGAAGCTGCTGTCTCGGTGGTACAGCATCCAAGCAGGCCACCCACCAAGAGCGAGGGTCTAAGGAATGCTTTTTACTGGATTGCTTGTCTCATCTCCCCCCCTCCTCATTTTCCTCAGACCTTTAGTGTTTGCGTGTGTGTGTGTGTGTGTGTGTGTGTGTGTGTGTGTGTGTGTGTGTGTGTGTGTGTGTGGAGGCATGAGTCAGAAACGGCATCACATACATTACCTGGACAAGACAAGTGCGTGCACGTGTAGCCGGTGTGTTTTTGTTTGTGTGGAGGTGGATTTTCCACGTGTACTGTGACCACCAGTGTTGTGGCTTCAGTGGAGTCAGTGGTTCTTTTTTGTAATCTGCTGATAGATTATTGGGGGAAGGGGTATAGAAGAGGGTGGTGTTTTTTTTTTTCTCCACAGATGAACAATTTCGATAATCTTTCCTTTGTTTATGGGGAAACTCCCTGATTCTACACAAGTCAGTCTATGGAGAATAAAGAGAACTGCAGAGGAAAAATGGTTTTCCTTATTGGCCACTTTAAGCTCCAAAAGTAAATTAATCCCTATAGACTCCCATGCTAAAAACCCACCTTTACAGCATTAAAAAGCATGTTTGCAGCCTGGTACAAATAATGATTTATCCTCTGTAGTTAGTTTCCTAATTCATGAACTATACAGTGGGTGGAATATTTTATAAGTCATCCACCTGGATAACAGTTGGTGTATGGTTGCGTTTGACTTTGCTTTGTCTCAACATAGGTAGCTGTCTGCTAGGCCTCACTTCCTCTAAATGGACCTCTCAAAGATGTTTGTGCTGTTGGTGCTTTTTGGAGTCATTTTAATGGAGCTATCTGGCAAACAATACAGCCTACTGTATGATCCAAGACATTTGTGCTTCAGTTTTTGGTGAGTTTAATTCTAGTTAGCATTAAGTTGGCAGATTGCACCTGCACAGATTATGAACATACACAGCATAAAAGATGAAACCTAACATCACCCATTCTGAAACCTCAATATGTGCGCTTTCACCATCTCAATCTTGGTGTTTTGATATTGGATGTGATGAGAGAGGGGCGGGTCTGACTGTGAAACCACATGCTCACCAACTAACAACTTGTGATTGTTACTCCATTTATTCCTCCTTTCTGAAATGTAGCATGACCAAGATTTTCAAAATGGCCCTAAATTTATATTTAATGTAACCCAAAACTCATCAAGAAAGCATTTATAGAGGTTGTATCAGAAAGCTGTTTTCCCATAGAGGTTTTGCAGACACATGACCATTAACCACTACATGTTAACTTATTTGCCATTTTGGACATGTGACATGGTGACAATGTAGGATCAAGTGAATAGGGTCCCAGTCACAGAGGCCTAGAAATTGGTCCACAATCATCTGGCACCCACCATTCATGAGGAAAAATGAGTATTCCCTGACTGATGGTGAGTGATTGTTGGGGTTTTCTCTGTATTATTGTAGGGTCGTAACTTACGATATAAAATGCCTTGAGGTGACCGATGTGATTTGCAGTATATAAATAAAATTGAATTGAATTGTGTGGTTGCTGTAGGTTGTCACTGGGAAAATGATTGCTCAAGTCCCAGTCACGCGGGCCTATAGACTGATCAGTGAACCACCTGTTGCTAGGGAAAAACCTCCTTGTGATTGCCTTGATTGCTAGCACATTGCTGCAGTTGTCTGGTGATGGCTGTTAAAAAGAGTGCATGTTCAAGGCACTTCAATGCTGGCTTCACTTTTTTGACACAGAAAGCTACGCCCATCTTTTATACTGTATATGTTTAAGAATGGCGCTTGCCAGCTGATCACTAAGTACTCTATTCAACAATCAAAATATATATATTACCAA
>JAVDPK010002924.1:230530-246536 GCA_034780415.1 Cichlasoma orientale | reverse complement strand
AAAAAGCAAAACAAAAACAACAAAACCCCCCGAACACTGCATTGCCAAAATGCTAGCACTGAGACTTGTGTTTACAGCTTCCAAAACCAATGCATGTCCATCTTTTATATACAGTCTATAGTTCTACTTTTGAGGACATGTCAAATCAGGATGTGTGTTTTTACCTTTTTACATGATACTGGTGGCTTAGGCAGTAAAGAATATGTCTTTCAACCAATAGTTCAGCAGTTAATTTTCCGTCTGATGTCTCCAGGCACTGACTTGGTTTCTTCTTTTTTTTTTTTTTTTAACCTTTCTGACCTCCTATTTCTGAAATCAATCCACTGCCCTTGGGTTTCAGCTTCTCATGTGGGAATATAACATGGGAATTTTAACATTTTACAGATTAAATGACCCAAGAAAAACTGTTAGATTAATAAATAATGAAAACAGTTTTTAAGCACAGCTCCCCTCAGTTTTCTTAAAAAGTACATCTTGTCCAGACATCCACTTCAAGCTTAAAGAGATCTTTGTTTTTAATGTTAATCTGATTAAAGATGCCCAATCATCTAAAGGTAAGGAAATACCAAGAGGTAGTCTTATTTAATATCTAGAGGCCAGCATAGCCAAATATGCAACTAAGGTGAGATAAACACCAGAGATGTTATAAATTATAATAATCCAGATTGGCTGATTATATTTGCCATGAATCAAGTCATGTCTGGAAATATTTTCTTAAAAAACCAATGTGACCTCATTTAAAATGTAATCTAAAAATCTGTATTACTAGGTAACTTAATTATCATAATTAACCTAATCTACTAAAAGTAGATCACTGCCCTTTCTTTATTGTTGATGGATGAGTAAGCAGTTTAATATATAAGAGTTGATTCAAATGTACAACATGCTGTATATTTTTCATGGAAAGGAACTTTAGATCTCACATAAATGTTGCAAACATGCAGTAAACCTAAAGTATAAAGTAGTACAAAGTAAACTTCCTGCCACTCTCTCCCATTCTTGGTTGTTTTTAATAGTCAGATATAAAATAACAAATATAACTAAATGAGAAAGCAAGTTTTCACTTCAATCTAAGAAATTTTCCCTGCGGAGCTCCTCAGGTTTATCACCACTAGAGGGATGCTTTACTTCTGGCGTCTGATCAAGCAGCAGAGTGAGTGGGACTCGGACAGATAACTGACAAGGTTCAAACACACAATATTTAATCGGAGACGCCCTGTATCCACAACTGTACTCATATGACAGCGATCGTTACTGTATGTTTTGGTTTGCATATGTGTTTGTTAAATTATCTTTCATGCACAATGTCAAACAAAGTGAAGACTGTGCATATTTGCTGTGATCAGCGGAGCGACAGGGCACAGGGTGTGTGACACTGAAGGCGACATGCTCTAATGCTGTTTAAAAATGTCTGACAGCCCACAGCAAAAAGGTACTGTAGGAGCCACTGAACTGAATCAATGTTGGTGAAGCAGAGCAGTGTATGTTAATATGTGTGTGTGTGTGTATGTGTAAATTTGGGGGGTTAAATGTGATGTGTGCATGAAGAGAGGGTGTAGCTAAACTGACAGGTGGTAAGAGAATATGGGTGGGTATCTAAAGTTCCCACTGAAGTTACCTGCCGCACAGTCAGAACCTGAGACGACCTGATCTGATTGTTTTGCATTCTCAACTTCCTTCTCTCACATGCACCAGCATTGCCAGCATTGCCAGCATTGCCAGATTGTCATGGTGAATAAAATGCTGTAAACGACTTCCCTGTTTACATAAATAAAAAGGAAAATTGATCTTCAACAAGATTAAATACACATGATCCTAAATGATTGTTTAGGTAAATTTTTCAGGCAAAAATCCCAGCTTTATATTTCCGGGGTCTCACTGAGAATTCCTCGTTTCATGTGTAAGTAAAATGTAGCTTCTGGACTATTAACAAAAACTGAATAGAAAAGAAATAAACCTGAGGACTGTGTCTTCAGCTTTAGCACATAAAGACAGACATTTAATACAGAAAGAACATAATAGACTGAAAAGCACTTAATGAATGATAGCGTTGCAGCCACTGTGCGGTGGTCATTTCCTGAAAATTTATGCAAATAGTGAACTCTAACGTACAAAGAACTTTTTTTTTTTAACAACCTGTCCTGTCCGGCAGCTTAAGCAAGCAAATATATGGTCTGCAGGCTGTGTTGAAACACATTTGCTTTGCTAAGAGGAGCTTTAAAAAGGCTCATCTTGCTCGTCTTTTTTTCTCCTACTTTATTTATTTAAGTGTTGAGCATAGCAGTTAATATTTACAAATAGATTTTTACAGTAAATAGTTGTTCTTCAATGGGTACTGTGTAGAACTGTCTATATTTTATACATGAAATGTATTTCATTCAATATTGATAAAGATATCTGACATACGAAAGGAGAGATGAGACAGCTGAGAGATGAACGAATGATGAAAAGATTGATGACAGTGATTAAAAAAGACACTATAAATGAGATATGCTCCCAGTCTACTAAACACTTGACCCATCCATCCATCCATCCATCCACCCACCTACTTCCGCTTGTCCAGGGCCAGGTTGCGGGGGCAGCAGCCTAAGCAGAGAAGCCCAGACCTCCCTCTTCCCAGCCACCTCCTCCAGCTCATCCAGCCGGACCCCAAGGTGTTCCCAGGCCAGCCAAGAGATATAATCTCTCCAGCATGTCCTGGATCTGCCCTGGGCCCTCCTCCCAGTAGAATATGCCCAGAATACCTCACCCAAGAGGCGCCCAGGAGGCATCCTAGTCAGATGTATGAACCACCTCAACTGGCTCCTTTCGATGCGGAGGTGCAGTGGCTCTAATTTGAGCCCCTCCCGAACGGCTGCACTCCTCACCCTATCTCTAAGGGAGAGGTCAGCCAACCTTCAGAGGAAGCTCATTTCTACTGCTTGTATTCGCGATCTCATTCTTTCGCTCACTACCCAAAGTTCATGACCATAGGTGAAGGTAGGGATGTAGATTGACCGCTAAATCAACAACTTCACTTTCATGCTTTACCACGACAGACTGTTGCAGCATCCACATCACTGCAGATGCAGCCCCAATCTGTCTGTCAATCTCCTGCTCCCGTCTCTCATCACTTGTGAACAAGACCCCGAGATACTTCAACTCCTCCACCTGGGGCAGCAACTCGTCCCTGAGCTGGAGTGGACACTCCACCCTTTTCCGGCTGAGGATCATGGCCTCAGAGTTAGAGGTGCTAATTTTCATGCCAGCCGCTTCACACTTGGCTGCGAACAATTTCACTACAAGCTGGAGGCCACCACCTGATGAAGCCAACAGTCCAGCATCAAAAAGCAGAGATAAGACTCTGAGGCCACCAAGTCTTCTGCCACCTGGCTACGCCTAGAAATTCTGTCCATAAAAATACATACAGGGACGTATGGCCTGCAACAATGGGCCAGACACCCCATACTCCCACAGCACCCCCCACAGGATACCCCAAGGGACACGGTTGAATGCCTTCTCTAAGTCCACAAAACACATGTTGATTGGATGAGCACACTTGAATATCCTCGAGAGGATGAAGAGCTGGTGCAGCGTTCCGCGACCAGGACAAAAACTGCATATTTCCTCTTGAAGCCGAAGTTCAACTAATGGATGGACCCTCCTTTCCAGCACCCTGGCATAGACCTTACCGGTGAGGCTGAGGAGTGTGATCCCCCAATACTTGGAGCATGCCGACCGATCTCCCTTCTTAAAGACCACCACCCTGTTCTGCCAGTCCAGTGGCACCGCCCCAGATGTCCACGCAATATTGCAGAGGCATGTCAACCAAGACAGCCATACAACATCCAGAGCCTTCATGAACTCAGGGCGGATCTCATCCACCCCATGGGCCCTGCCACCAAGGAGCTGTTTAACCAACCACCTCAGTGACCTCACCCCAATGATGGGCGATCATCCCGAGTTTTTGCTTCGGCCACCACCTGAGCTGCGTTCCACTTGGTCTGGAGGTACCTATCAGCTGCCTTTGGAGTCCCACAGGCCAACCAAGCCCAATAGGACTCCTTCTTCAGCTTGATGGCTCTCTTCACCTCTGGTGACTACCATCTGGTTCGAGGATTACCACCATGACAAACAACAACCACCCTTCAGCCACAGCTCTGACCAGCAGCCTCGACAATGGAAGTGTGGAACATGGCCCATTGGGACTCAATGTCCTCAGCCTCCGTCTGAATGCTGTCGAAGTTCTGCCGAGAGTTGAAGATCTTGTGGACTTGTGCCTCTGCCAGGCGTTCTGAAGGAAGGTGTTGGAAAAACACTGCACAGAAGACAGAAATAAAACCGCATTGTAGAGAAACAGGAAAATCACATCCCGATGAGTTACTGGAAAAGAATGTGTGTTTTGGTCTGATGTTTTGTGTCTGCAGGACCCAGATGAGGCCGTTAACAGGCGACAGTAAGCAGCACAGAAGAAGGAACTGATAAGCATGCTACGCGTCTCCGGCCATATAAGGCAGCACCTTGCATATTTCAAAAACTGTGTAACAGGGTTCAAACCCTGCGTATAAAAGTTGGGTTAAGATAGAGAGCGGTGTCAGACTTGTGTGAAGCTGTGCAGACTAATTGTATTAGGTAGCTCAGACAATTCTGAACCAGAGTACTCTGTAACATTTCATGTCAAGTGTGTGTGTATTAAACATCTCCTTGATTGTGATCCAGCATCTGACTCCTGAGTTTTTCCCGATTAACGAACACGTAGGGACTCGGGGTGATTCAGGAAGTAGGTTTTGTCCCTTTAGTTCCCAGCGCACCCTCACAATACATGTAGGTGCACCAGGTCTGTCCAGCATCGTCCCCTGCCACCTGATCCAACTCACCAGCAGGTGGTGAGCAGTTAACAGCTCAGCTCCTTTCTTCACCTGAGTCTCCAGAACATACAGCCGAAGATCTGATGATACGATTACAAAAAAGATCATCGTGGTCCCACGTGCACCTATGGACATCCTTATGTTCAACATGGTGTTCATATGGACACCAGACACAGAAGTCCAATAACAAGACACCATTTGGGTTCAGATCGGGCAGGCTGTTCCTCCCAATCACACCCTTTTAGGTCTCACTGCCATTGCCCACATGAGCGTTGCAGTCTCCCAGCCGGACGATGGAGTCACCAGATGGAGCAGCTTCGAGAACCCCGCCCAGCGACTCCAAAAAGGGTGGGTACTCTGAGCTGTCATTTGATGCATAAGCCCAAACAACAGTCAGAACCCATTCCCTGGCCTGAAGGTGCAGGGGAGCAACCCTCTCGTCCACCGGTGAAAACGTCGATGTACAGAGAGCAAGCCGAGCTGATACAAGAATACCCACTACAGCTCGCTGCCTCTCACTCCCCTCGCCAGGAGACTGGTTCCAGAGTCCAGGCCATGCGTTGAGGTGAGCCTGACTTTATCTAACCGGTATCTCTCAGCCTCACACTAGCTCAGGCTCCTTCCCCACCAGAGAGGTGACATTCCATGTCCCAATAGCCAGTCTCGATAGCTAGGGGTTAGTCTGCCAGGGCCTCCGCCCTTGGCCACCGGCTGACACACATTGCACCCATCCCCTATGACGCCTCCTGCGGGTGGTGGACCTACAGGAGGGTGGACCATGTCTTGTGTTCGGGCTGCGCCCGGCCAGGCACTACAGGCTAATACCCGGCCACCAGATGCTCTCCCTCGAGCTCCCTCCCCAGACCTGGCTCTGGGATTGGCCCCCAGTAACCCTATCCTGGGTAGGGTAAACAATTACCTTGGTGACTCATCCATAGGGGTCATTGGAATCGCTCTTTGTCTGGCCCCTCACCTAGGACCAATTTGCCATGGGAGACTCTACCAGGGGAGACCCTACCAGGGAGACAAGCCCCCTGACAACGTAGCTCCTGGGATCACTGGGAGACATAAACCCTTCCGTCACAATAAGGTGGCGATTCACAGAGGAGCTAAACACTTGTCCATCTTAGCATATTAGCAGTCTAAATCTATTGACCATTGTTGACCTTGGCAAAAAATTTGGATCCTGATGAGGCCCACAAAACTTGGACCTCTGGGATCTAAACTTTTTTTTTACTCTCAGGTTATATATTCCTAAAAAAAAAAATTGTAGTTCAAAAAGTAAACGAAGGGCAGTAACTCCAGTAAAAGAGGAGGTAGGGTTATGGTTCTTGTGCTTTGCAGTTGTACTCTTCAATGTGTCCTCCAGGTTTGAAGTCAATATGTTGCATGGTTACTAAGATACTGAAAGCATGATGGTTTACCGACCTCTTAACAGGCGACAAAACAAACCCCAAAACACAAATTACATTTTTTCTTTGACACGATTTGTCATTTTTGTCAGTGTTAATGCAGAGAAAATTGCAGAAGATAAAAATATTTGTTTCCTGTGACAGAAATCTGCTTTTCCAATTTAATTTTAACAAATTATGTCAACTCTTTGAAACACTGCTGCAAAAATCACGTGAATACTATAAACAAACGTAAAAGCAGTAATTGCTTAAAATAGTAACAGATTATTTTTCTTAATTAAACTTTTAGGGCTATCCCAGCAGTCTTACAAGGAGTTGCACGTCTTTGGTATCTAATTTGTGTTTCTTTTAGTTTCCTTCAATGTTTATTTGTTCAGTGTCATAATGCATGATATATTTAGATCCTTACTTAAACAACCCTAAATGGAAAATGAATGCTCTTAAAATAACAAAGGTACTTATAATAAGGATAATAGTGATAATAATAGTACTAATGATAATAATATTGTGTTGTTATTGTTAATGCATGCTTTATATTTTGTGATTGGTAGGGTTAGGACCGGGGTTGACATTCATAAAGCAGTTGTTTTTTTTCTGTCAGCACATTTGAAAAGGGACAAGAATTATAAGATGTTTCTTCTTCTTCTTGTTCCTTTTTTGTTCATGAAAAAAAATGCATGCTTAATTTGTTTGTCTTTTTTCTTTTTTTTGGTTTGTTTTTGTCTTGTTTTTTGTTTCTAAAGAGGAGGGAGAAAAAAAAAAGGACAAACTGCTGTATCATGTTATGACATGAACGAAATAAAGAATTATTATTACTTATGGAGCACAGTGCCCTTTGTCAGAGAAATCTTTACACCAGACACTGTACTTCTTGCTAGTTCTGGGTTGGACACCCTTTTGCCTTAAATGCATTAATTCTTCATGGCAGAGATTCAACAAGGTGCTGGAAACATTCCTCAGAGATTTCCATTCATCTTGACATGATAGCATCACACAGTTGCTGCAGCTGGACATCCAAGATGCAAATCTCCTGTCCCACCACATCCTTAAGGTGCTCTGCTGGATTGAGATCAGGTGACCGTGGAGGCTGTTTGAGTGCAGTGAACTCATTATCTTGACCACGTCTACATGCCTAAATGCATTGAGTTGCTCCCATGTGATTGGCTAATTAGAGATTTGCTAGTTGAACAGGTGTACCTAATAAAGTATATACGCCAGCATTATTACTGCTTGTGTAAGCATTTTGATGTGGTAGCTGGACTAAGTGGTGGTATCTCTAACTACTTAATATACTGCTGGTTTTTTAATGTGTAACACTGTATAATTTATACTCTGATTATTTGTTTTGCATGTAAAAGTTTATTTCCAAAATAACTGTAACCATTAAATAAGTTTAGTCCTGTTTGTCTAAATTACAGGAGGAAAAAAAACATTAACCAAGCGTGATGTTGCAGTAGTTGTACTTAAGTCGAAAGCTTGAGCAAATTTACTTTCATTGCAGCACTGCAGATAGTGGCTGCTCTATAACAGCGCTGCAATAATTCCTTGTTTGTATGGGTTAAAAAAATGCTTTGTATATCCCAGCTTACACATGCTTGCAGTGTATTTAATATCGTTTGGAGCTTTTAGGATGCTTGAAGCTGCAGTCATGCTTTTGATGATGTTACACTAACAGGGTTATTAAAACATTTCAGCTGTCTTGGAAATACAAAAGCGATTTTCATACCTGACCTATTTTCTTCCTGTATCTTACAATGCAACATCAGAGAATCCAGCAGGAAAATGAATAATGCATCAATCTTTTTCTGTTTCCTGAGCTAAGTCGCTACTGCGTCTCCCCATGTAATGAAAATGATAGGGAGGTGTAGTGAAGTTAAGGAGCTAGTGTTATATGAATATGAGGTTAGGTTTAGTGTAGGTGTGGAAAAAAGTTTGTTGTGTAAAGGGAAAATGGTCAGGCCAGTAACCATTTCATGGTATTTATTTGAATAAATTACACTGATTTGAACTGAATTACACTTTTTTTTTCTTTACAACAAGCGTACAGTTTTAGAATCCAGTGCAGGAGAAAAATAAAACAAAAACAGAAAGAAAAAAAAAAGAGAACAATCCAAAGACAATCATGTGCAGCACAGAGAATCCCTCCTGTCACATTACTTCTGGGTAAGATACTGTATATATACATCTATAGAGTATGTGTATACTTCTGTCACAGTTACAAAAATAAGATACATTACTGTAGATGCGCGACTTTACACACACAAGGTGAAAACAAAAACACAAAAAGCTGTACAGTCCTCATTGAGGGCAAAGATACACACGATTGTTAAAAAAAAGTGAAAGACAAAAAGGAGGAAGAAGTTAAAAAAATGAATACATGACCTCATAAAACAGTATCGCTCTTCTGCAGCTAACAAAATAAACCATCTGTTAACGTTGTGCTTCCCTTTGAAACCCCCAAAACACTAAATATGGGATTTTGCATCACTTGTTTTAATTTTCTATATGAAGAAAAAAAAAAAAGAGTAAATGTTTATGTTTTACATATATTCGGTGTCTCATAAGGATATCTTATACTACTCATAAAAGTCCCCTCCCTCCCCTCAAATTGCACATTTCTCATACAAGCATATACTAATTATAAGAATAAATATGAATCAAGCAAACATGTTGTATGAGAAACACGTGAAAGGTCCACTTTCATAAGCAGCTTATGGTATGAGACATATAAGATATGTCTTATAAGAGTAATGCATTAAACATTCTTATAGTTTTTCTTTTCCATATAGATCTGCTGAACATAGTGAATTGGTCCTTTGATCAAAGAGACATCCATGCTTGCTTTAATGTTGAACACTGTCAGAGACAGTACATCTTAAATACCTCAGCATCAGAGGTCCTCTGCAGCCCCATCCCGGTGCATAACTCCAAGAGTATGCAAACAAGCCCTCCCGCTCCCCACCAAATACATGCACAACATTACTACAAGATGGGTGAGGAAAAAAGTGTTTTTTGCACAAAAGAAAACCTCACTGATAACACGTGCACTACAGCACCCAATCCTCCTTAATCAGTAGATCATTAAAAAATAAATAAATAAATAAATAAAAGGGAGAACAATCTCACACAATACTGCATACAAGCATATCGCAGGTCGGAAATAAATTAGACATCTACAACAACATCTAGTTTTTCTAAGGTCGGGCATGACTTAGGAGGAGGGGAAAAAGTAGCTTTTATTTGTATAACCGTGAACCATATTTGCATAATTTTAACTGATATATAAAATTTCCACCAAGACAGAAAGGAACGAGCTCTGGTTGCACTCTTATTTGTGCTCTCCTTTCCTCAAAATACTCCCGCCTAGTATTATCAGTGGCTTACAGAAAGCTAAACTACAGAACACTACTTGGACTAGTAAGGGATGCAGCAACAAGAGCTACACCTTCAGCTGCAGAACAAACGCTTTCCCCGGGTGCTGATATTTATATTATATCACAATACATCAACCATTTTTCACACTGCTGATAAAATACATGTTGGAGGACTGAGACTTATGCACCATAGTTTTTTTTTTCTTACATCACTTCAAACGGTTTATACTTCACAACTCGTGTTTTTAAAAATCATGTCATCATTTCACTAATTACTGGCTCAGGTATGTGTCACGTAATTAATAAAGCTCCACCTCCTACTAAAATACCAAAGAACTTGAGGTTGCAAGTTGAAACCTGTTCCATCAAACAGACTGCCTGATGCCGTCTGTTGGATTTTCATTTTTATTCAGGTTCTGCAAGTAACTTTGGTATAACATATGACCCATATGTTACAACATGTGCACAAATAAAGTTACAATACCATGTGTAATTGTGACAGATTGATGAATCTGCTGACTTTTGTCTAAACTCATTTAAACTGATTTTTTTTTTTTTTTAGGACATGACGGGAACATGGTTTCATCAAAAACTTCCCAGAACTCTCAAGAGAGGCAATGACTTTTTGTGGGGGTGGGTAGGAAAATTGGAAAATAAAAATCCTCAGTTAAACTTTTTTTTTTTCTTTGAAAACATGAAAACAGTTAAAACCATGCTTGAACTACAGTCTTAAACACGGAGCATGAGGAGTGATTATTTTGTAGTAGTAGTTTGAGGAAAAAAAACGTCTCTATCTACTGCAAAGGTTTCCACAAAATACAGAGATACAGAGTGTGATTTTGCAAGCCTGCTCTGAGAAGCTTGTGATGGACTGACAGCCAACTTAAAGCGAGACCAAAGCCGGGACAGAAACGGATAAAATTATTACGGAAGCCTGAAGGTGACTCCTGGAATAAGGGAGAAGCAACACTATAAATGCTGTTTTTATTTTCTTCCCTCACTTTCTTTAAGAGTGCTTCCTGTAATTTATCATCGGTCTTGTTCACATCTTCATTCGCTATCGTTTCGTTGCCGTTTTGACTCCTTTAAAGCGGAGTGCAGGTGGATATTAGGAATGTTTAGGAAAAAGGTTAATGGGAGTATCGGGAGGAGGAACTGGAGGCCAGGATTTATTGAGCTGCAGCTTTAGACACAGCTGGTAGTCGTCACGTCCTAGTGGGGCAGCGGCACCAAGATATCCACGTAGTTGATAGGAAAGAAGCCCGAGTTGCCGTGTAGCATCCCCTCGTACCAGTTTTCGTCGATCTTATTGGTAAGGGTGATGATATCGCCTTCCTTGAAGCCTAGCTCACCTTCGTTCTCGGGGTCAAAATCGTACAGTGCACGACAGCAGGGCTGGTCCATTGGGGCTGGAGAAAAGGAAGAGGGATGTCAGAGAGATAAGACAAGAAAAATGAGTTAGGAGAGGCAGGAGAAGGAGATCAGATTCCACATACAGATTACAAGCATAATGACCACAAGAAAAGCTTGTGAAAGGCTCACCTGGAGACCTGGCTAAAAGAGAGAAAGAGAGCAGGAGACAAAGCAAAAGAGACAAAAAGCATCAGTAGCCGCAAGTATAATTAATGTTTCAAAGAGTAGTTCAACATTTTAGGAAATGTTCTTGTGTATTCTCTTTGGTGTAGTGTTACAGCCTGGCTCATCGTTACCCCTTGTGGCTGGGGTAAAAGACAAAAAACAAAACAAACAAACAAAAAAAAAACACCACCACAAAAAAAATGGGTGCTTTTACACCCTTCAGCCTCCAACCTCAAGGGGGCAGCAATGAGCTTACTATAAGATGACAACGCCACATTAAAAGAACATAGTTGGACCAAAGACAGAATAAAACATGGATTTAGCTTCTGGGTTGGAAAAATGAAGCCAATGCTGAAGTACCTAAAAACCTGCATTCTATCTCAAGGCCACCAGATGGCGATAGCTGTGGTTGCAAAAAGACTTCTGGTCGTATAGAAGTCTGTGGGAAAAGGGCTTTCTGACTTGATCTCAGTGACCACTTTCCTGCTGAGTTTATGGGCTCAGTCACTCATTTTGGGTCATTTTAAATTAAAAAAAAAAAAAAAAATTATGTCTGTTTCTTAAATCGTGGTCTACCATGTTTCAGAATGAAGGATTACCTGTGGTATAGAACTGCATGCTCATTGGGTAATGAGTTGCCAGTCGCAAGTCATTACCCAATGAGTGTGCGGTTTCACAGTCAGACCCGCCCTTCCTTGTCACATTATTTTTTTGCAACCAAGATGGCTTTGGCAGAAATGCTAATCTTGGGGCTTCAAAACATGACTTCAGAAACCAGTGACTGACGTCATGGTAGCTACGTCCATCTTTTATACTGTCTGTGAGCTTGAAAAGCAATATAAAAATTATACGCTTATGGACATTTCCTTGAGACAAGATTATTTTTTGATATTACAAAAGAAATTGGTCATTTTGTCAACTATGTTTCTGGTTTTCTGCCCCAACTGTGTTAAAGAGCCAGCTTTATATTTAGTATCCAGACAGGGGTGTTCTATGTTCTTATGTAAGGCTGAGGAGATACTCAATCAAGTACATTTCCAAAAATGTCACATTACTCTTTAAAGGAAAAAAAGAGCTCAAGAAAAGAGAAAAAAAGGGGGTTAGACAGAAACACCACTGCAAACAAACAAATAAACAAAAAAATGCAGACAAAAACACACTTATTCAAAAGTCCATTTACGGAAGGATAAAAAAAGGAGTGATAGAGAGTTGTGGCATCTCTTCCCAAGTCACTCTTGCTCACCTGGAGATCTTGCTGCAAAGGGAAAAGGAAAACAAACAAAGGTGAAATGAGAATTTTAGCACTTAAATCTTCAGATGGAGAAATGATGAACTGATGGAAGTACAGCGATGATAAGTCAGTAAAGAAGAGAGGAGGAAGAAAACAAGTTGGACAACAATTTCAAAGATGTGGGGAGGCCATAGACTGTATACAAAAGATGGAAACAACCCCTACAACATCAACCACTGATATGTGGTTCAAAAAAACAACGTGACAAGCAAGAGAACCAGAGGAAAGGTTAGCAGTATACTCTGCTAGTTCATTTATTTCACATAAAACAGGACTGTATTTTACAAAATGAACATCGTGCTTTATTAAAGCATACTCAAACTAAAGACTGTCACTATAAAACCATTACAAAGAGGTTTAAAGTGAGAAATTTCTATAAAATCGAACTTCTTTTAGCAACCAGAAGAGTTGCCCCCCCTGCAGGTGAAAAGAGCAAGTTTAAAACATTTCAGCTCTGACTTTTTCAGACCTCCCAAAACTGTGTCCATCTTTTATATACAGGCTATGAGAGAAGCGGACAGACAAAGAAACAGTGGGGTAAAATAAGTCAGAGAACAAAACAGAAACAGCAAATGCCCGTCCGTCGATAAAGTTCTTTATGTCATTGTTGATAAATCTTTGTTATGCGAGTGGACGGCACTTGATTTTCTGCTGTTTGTTCCATCCATTGAAAAATAACAAAGAAGAAGAAAAAAGAAAAGAAAGAAGAAGAGATATAAGAAGAGATACTCTTGTATCTCTCCAGGATTCACTGTTGTCTCACCTGGAGACCTTGCTGCAAAGGTGGAAGAGGGAAACAACACAAGGAAGGGTGGAGGGGGGTGGCGAGAAATAAGTAGAAGTATTTCTGAGTTTCCAGTGTAAATGAAAGGGTGTCATAGAAGAAATGATGAAATGATGAGCACACAAACGTAGAAGAAAAGCACAAGTTTAACCTGGCTCACCTGGAGACCTCGAACCTACAAGAATTTAAAAAAAAAAAAAAATCAAAATGGGAAAGAGAAGAGTGCAGATTTGGAATTATTTGTTCTGGATTGATGGATATTCTGTTCAGTTCAGGTAAAAACTGTAAATAAATGGTGGGAAAAATGCTGGGGAAAAAGATAAAATTAGGAAACCAAAACACGCACTGTAAGTTCTCAAATATACAGAACCAGTCAAAAATGGGTGAGTGTGTCCAAATGTTTGACTGGGACTGTATTTTACAGCTTTTACTTGAAACAGGGTGCTGTTCTTAAAAAAAATCATTTTGCTCTTCTGAACAGCCGGGTGGAACAGTTTTGTTTCATTATTTAATGTAGAACTAATATATCTGGGATTTGAATAAAATGGATGGATAGATGGAAATGCAAAACCTGTGTTGTTGTCAGTATTCATGTTTTTGTCCATATTTGTGTCTTTTTTGATGAGAGACCGACTCCTTTGTGACCGGCTCTTTCATTTTGCTATTGTGCCTCTCTTATTGTGAAATATATGGACCACAGTGTTAGTTTAAGCAGGCCATAAAGTCAAGATCTGCCCACAGTCCAAGAACAGCTCCTGTCTGACTTATCAATGTCAAATTTCTTGACACTGATGCCTGTTCTCTACCTTAGGGGGAGACGGCCTGCTTTCACTCTCCCTGCTTTGGAATGTCCATGTATGCACATGAAAGGGCAGAGATGTTTGCTCTCCACACACCCCAGGCTTTCTACACATGCGTGTGAAAGGGCAGGTGGGTGCCAATGCAGAGCTATGCTGCCAACTATATTTAAGAGTCTACAATTAGAAATAAAAAGTGAAAAAAAAATGTGAAAAAAGAAGGTTTTCACAGGACTGTGAAGTACATGCTTACTGCTTCCACAGGAATTAAGAGGGTAAGAGGCAGCCAGGTAATGTTAATCGAATGTACTTGATTAACTGATCATTAGCAAGTGTGGCAGTTGGCAGTCTGGAGCATTCAGGAATGGATGTACCAGCAAATTCACCCCAAGGTCAGACCGTGCAGTGCTCAGAGAAACTGCAGAAACACCAAGAGCTGCATCTCAGACTCTACAGGCCTCAGTTGTGCATGTTGAATGTTAAAGTTCATGACAGCACAAATAGAAAAAGACTGAACAAGTCTGGCTTCTTTGGAAGGATTAACAAAAGAAAGCCTCTTTTCTCTTAAAACAAACAAACATGATAGCCCAGCTTAGGTTTGTAAATTTGCATCTGAACTAACCACAAGACTCCTGGGAACAATGACCAAAGTGGAGATGTTTGGCCGTAATGCACAGCGTTACATCTGGCAAAAACCCAAATCAGCACCTCACACCCAACTGTCAAGCACGGTGGTGGAGGGGTGATGACCTGGGCACCTTCCACTCACCGAGTCAAGCAAGAGCTCCTCTGTACGCTAAAGTATTCTAGAGTCAAATGTGAGGCCATCTGTCTGACAGCTAAAGCTTGGCCTAAACTGGGTCATGAAACAGGACACTGATCAGCAAATCTACAAAAGAATGGCTGAAAAAATGAAAGAATCGAGGTGTTGCAGAAGTCATAGAGAAAATGATTGCTTCAAATTATTGCTGCCAACTGTGTTTCTGCAAGCTGCTTAATCATGGAGCGTTTTTAGCTTCCTCAGGACTGTAAGGGGTCTAATATTTGACCAAAGTGTTGGTTTTTATTTGAGAATTTACAGTGAAAATGAAAAACAGAGAGAGTTAAATTGGGGGTAGGGGTGTCATAAAATAATAAAAAGTAGCCCTTGACAGAAAAATACTACAAAATCATGAGATTCCCAAAATTAAGATGAAAGTGTACATATAACACCAGGACTAGTTTCTGGGCATGTTCCTGAACAGTGAGTTTGTATTCTAGTTCTCACCTGGAGAGCGAGCACTGTGGACGCCTCCATTTTGGTTCAAATTGATGGAGAAGTCCATAGACGTGCGTGGTTTTGGGAGAAACTCTTTCTTTGGTTTGTTGGAAGTATCCCTTATCCTACGAAAAGTCAAAGAATCCATCAGAGCACAGATAACAGAATTGCATTAACCAGATTTGTTGCATTACTATATAATGGTCCAAACATGTCCATGAAAATCACGGACTGCCAAAACAAGAGGACCCAGCGGGAGAGTTAAGTGTCAGTACTGACCGTTCGTCGATCTTACTGGTGAGCTGTGTGAGGATCTCAGCAGCTCGGGTGTGATACTCCACCTGAGCGTGAACCAACGCGGCCAGCTGGCTCACCTGTTCAATCTGTTGATGCACACAGAAGAAGCACACAGTCTACTATGGATCCACACCACAGGCTGATGATTTGCTTTACTTTACTTCCTTATGAGTTACTCAGACTTTGAATGTATTATTTGTGATCAATTAATCAATTAATTTTTCAAACATTCATTTAGTTTGTGAAATGCTATAGGGTGGTGAATCCAAACTTTCTTAGTCTATCTGAAAGTTAAGACACACACACACACACACACACACACACACACACACACACACACACACACACACACACACACACACACACAC
>JAVDPK010002924.1:188984-204042 GCA_034780415.1 Cichlasoma orientale | reverse complement strand
GAGAGCCAGACCGAGAGAGAGAGAGAGAGCGGGAGAGAGAGAGAGAGACAGAGAGAGGATGAGTGAAAGGAGAAACCACGGGCGGTGATGAAACCAAAAGAGAGAACCTCTAGCGACTGCGGCTGTCAAAATAAGAATGATTGAATTTGCAGAAGGCACCAGTGTTTTCACTCAGCACATGCTTCTTCTTTGACGGATTTTAAGCCGGCTAAACACTGTTCATTCGCGTTTCCTCTGCATAAAGGGATTTCACAAGTCGCCGGTGCCCTTATTCAAAGTGTGCCGGCAGCGTCTAGCCACTGGACAAGCTAATAATAGGGAATGGTGCAGGTCGTGACTGACTGTCTTTAACCCCCAGAACAAACCCGATGTCAGAACAATGACAACTCCAAAGGCCGGTTTTCAGCCCACGGGCTCTGCATGTGCACTATACTGCACGTGTTTAGTTTAGTCAAATTTTTAGCTGCTTAAACCTTATTAAATAATTTGAGCAAACATATTGGATTTAGTTAGATATACAGAATGTCAGACCTGTTACTGTGTTGTTTTTGGAAAGACCTTTTCCCTGAAATGTGTGGTGGCAGCTTTGGAGATGGCTAGTCACACGCTCAAAGGTCAATAAAAACTGTCCTGAGGATTAATGCAGTGTCAGGGAAATTAATGATTTGTTTGAGGTGTGGCGATGGAGGAGGCGTTTGACTTTCGCACTAGTCAAAAACCTGTCAACGCTGCTTTGATATATCTATGTCAAGGTTTAATTTATTTATAAAGCAAACAAGATTTTACACTAGTGCTGTACAATACACAGCAAAATGTATGAGAATCAGTGAAAAATCTTCCAATCGAGGGAAACGACAAGCAAGCAAGTGCAGATAATTAGAAGCACCAGTGCAGGGGGAAATAAGGGAGATAAAAAGATGGGAGGCACATTAACGTAGGTACTGTGCTGCTGGATTGGATCCAGTGCAGCATTGCTTTTACTGCATTGCTGATCCACCGCTGGCCAAACCTGGATTCACTGGGCTGACTGAAAAGAGAGGCCTTTGGAAAACATTTCACCTTATGCTGTACATCCGGGAAGAAGTGTGCCACTTATCTAGTGAAGCAGAAAGGTGCAGAGGTCAGAAAGGTACAGCACTTATTTGTAGTCTCTTGCACTTCTATGCAGGTAACTACAAAGTGTTTACAGATCTGAAATTAAGGTTTTATTAATGGTAAAGATTTCCATAACTGTAACCTTGGGTTTGTTCTATAACCTTAAATAGGATATATTATGCGTTGTAGAACTGCAGCTCCATATTGCTTTTTGTCAGACTCTATCCAGAGTTAGAGTAACCTTGAATGATTCAGTTCAATTATAACTATTTATCTCATCCTGGACCTTGGTGCACTGTTTTACATCCTCTCCCTTTAAAGGCCACCTTTCCTTTACACCAGCTTTCTTATGATTGGCTGCCCCTCGCAAACAGAAGGTTTGGGTGATTTTGTCAAGTGTGTGGAGCTTCTGGGCTCACAGCCAGAGCTGTATCCTGAGAGAACCATATTAAGGATGTCCGCTCTCAGTGACATCATGCAGAGCCCAGAGTAAAAAAAAACTAAACTAAACTAAACTAAAAAACCCCAAATGTTGAAACTGAATGTTTAGAGCAGTCTGAAGCCCGAGTGTTTGGCTCACAGGAAGTACTTATACATACAATGATCTCACAGTTTGAAACTTTGGCACATCTTGAATATAATTATACATGATTGTAAGTATATATATAAAGGTAAATGGACTGGTTCTTATATAGCCCTTTTCTACTCAACATGAGCACTCAAAGCACTTTATACGCCATTCACCCATTCTCTCACACACACACACTTTCTACATCTATGTGCTTTCTATCTAACATTTACACACACAATCACACTCTGATGAGTGGTTCAGTATCTTGCCCAAGGATACTTTGGCATACAGACTGCAGCAGCCAGGGATCGAACCACCAGCCTTTCAAATGGTAGATGTCCTATTCTACTCTACTCTACTCCTGAGCCACAGCCAGCCATGTATAAAACAAAAAAGAAAGTGAATAATAGGTGCCATCTGACTACAATTTAAGCTCTGCCATTAAAGCTGTATTTTTTTCTAATCTTCAGCTTTGCAAACACAAGGGCTTCATGTCATCTCTGAGCTATACTGTATGAATCTTCTAATATTAATAAAAAAAATATAGTGGTCAATTAACAGAAATAATCCATCAAATAACTGAGAAAGAAAGCAAATGTAAGTTGCAAAACCTATAAGTTAAAAACATCCTGTCAATTGCCAAAATTCAGCATGGTGAGAATTTTTCCTACAGCCTGCATGAGCGTAAATCCCTGCAGACTTTTTCAGTCCTCCACTCTCTCCTGACTTCAGTGAGTTTGTCCTTCTGCTCCAGCCTTCAGCGTCTCTTGGCTGAATTCTCCCTCTGCCTCTCTGCCACTCCCTATCAGCACAAGGATGCTTCCTATCTCCCTCTCTATCGCTTTTCTTATCTCTTTCCTTGCTCCACTCTTGTTATCCCTCCCGCCCCATCTGTTATCTCCCAGCTGGATCTGTTTTAGGCTGCACTGCAGTAGGCCTATAGCGAGGATCCAGGATGAATGAGTCACCCACTTGCAATCTGCTGCCCTAAAGCCCTGCAGGCGTCAACCACATCCAAGGACCCCACTGCTGTCCCCAGGCTCTGCATGGGTGTCCATCCATGCACGTTCCCATTTTGTCATTGCATGCTTTTTCAGAACCAAGAAGTAATGCTGGAAATGTTTATACGTGGAAATGTATGCACAGAGAATTGCATGCTAAAGAATTTGCCTTTCACCTACACACTAAAATGAACTGCCCAGTGAATTAAAGAATCATAAAAGGAGGGTGGCACATGTGTAACTGTGACATTAGTATTCAGCACACATGCTGGGAAATCTCCTGTAGAACCAGGCCTGACTACTAAATAAAGGATCACCACTCCCATTACACACTGCAAGAAATACACTACATTCAAATCTAATAAATGCCTCTTGATTTTAAAACACATAGCAACACACAGATAGCTGCAGAATCCAATTACTCATTGACTTGTAGCTAAAATATCTTCACAGATAATTTAATCTCCAAACAGATCAGGGCTGCTTGTATTTCTGTTCCTCAACTGCATCCTCAGCTGTGTTTTCCAGCGTTTCTCATACACTGAAAGATAATAGGTGGCATAATTACCTTGATATACCAGTGTATAGACTAAAAATGTAGTCCAGGTTGATTCAAAATTATGCTGTTATTATTTCAATACACACATTTTTACTAATATTTATGTGTGCTATACCGTTGTTAATAAACTGTACAGCATACAGCCACACTGCGCTGATCATTATCCAAGAACAAGCTGGAAACGTGGGTAGTATACACATGCAGAATGCACAGTATTCACTCATAGATAACAACTTAGAAAATGGGCTTTTTCACTGTGTGAGGTGCACTTAAGATGCACATTTCTATAGACAGGAACAAGATCTATAACACATCTATAATTTTAGTCATTTCCAGATTACATTTTATGCAACAAGAACCTACATATTCCAACATGACATTAAACGAATGAGATCTTTAGATGTCGTGCATGCAAGTGTGACTCATATGGAGGGAGCCAGATTGGAAACTCGTCAGTTTCTTTCCGACGTCGACGAAGAAGCTAAGAAATCATTTTATCTGAAAAAGCTGTAAGAGTGACTCCCCCCCCCCAAAAAAAGACTCTCCTTTATGTTTTTTTTTCTCTCCCGCTGGTTCTGGCACACATTCTCAAGCTTCCATGCTACCCTCTTCATCCCCCTCCCCTCCCACCCCTCCTCTGTCTCCTGCAGCTTCTATTTGATGAACAGATTTTCGTCTTCCTGCTTGCAGCACATGCTCACTACACTGAGATAAAATGTGCTCACTGCAGCCCTAAAATTCCAAAACTGGTACTGAAAATAGCTCCCTATTAAAACGTCACAAGAAACATTTATTTTCTATACAGTTAGCGGACAGTCCCACATAAAAAGCACACACACACACACACACACACACACCATTGGCTGCAGAGCCTGACTGTGACGGAGGCATCGTGAATATAGCATCTGCTCTAAGCGTGACTCATTTGACTGTGAGGTGGAGTTGACTTGTGACGTAATAAGTCAGGGATCATCACCTTTAAAAATAAGACAGATGGAAACACTGTTTCTGAGATTAAAAAAGGAGGAAGAACGCACTTTGCTGTTATTCTCGCAGGGTTTTCTTTTTTTTTTTTTAATTAAATTCAAACGGTTTCAAGGCATTATAACCTATTACAGTGTACACTGACTTACATCACATAGTGAGAATGACTAATGGATGCAGGCTAAATAAATAAAGTTTAAAAAAGCTATGTCTAGTGAACCTGCTGGGTTTTACCCTTCATGCGCCCATGCTTCCGTTCTTTTTAAAGATGGCCCCCGTTATTAATGCAGCACACTGAGCATCGATGTCCTTGAGTGAGTAGGGGGGGTGGGGGAGCGAGAGAGAGAGAGAGAGAGAGAGAGACGTATTCTGTCAGAGAAAAGTGTGATTATAGTTGTGTGAAATAAATAACTTTGTGATGTATAGTATGTGAAAGAGTGAAACTGAGCTTGTCTACAATGAAGAAATGCACCAAATTTCCTCCACAAATACGAGGACTTTCGGTCGCTCATAAAGCAGATGCCTTAAGTTCAAATCCAGACAGAAGCCGCACACCTAATTAGCAGTTAGAGACACACTGGGCTAAAAGGTCAATGCAGCATTTTAAGACATAAAATATGTTCCAATTCACATATAAAACATTTCGATGTTACTGTGACATTTGATAAGTGATTATTTTATAAGGGATGTATATGGGCCTACTTGCGGGGCTATCTTATCTATTTGATATTCCTCAATTTAATTTTCATGAACCGCAATATGCAGTAAAAACTGTTACAGTATATCATTGCTGTAAAAGTCAGCTATTTCTTATGATTTGTTAATCTGTCAATTTGAACATTTTCTCAACAAACTGAATATTAATTTGCTCCAAAAACTGCTGGAATAGAATGAAAAAAAAATATTAACACCATAAAAGCCCACAAATTCAATTTTCCAGTTATATAAAAACACCAGAACCAGCAAACTCTACTGGGATGCTGAATTTTGGGGCATATTTGATTAAAAAATATCTTAAAAGTCTTGTTTTTCTGTGATTCTTACCTACACTGATCAGGCAGAGTATAAAAAGCAATCAAATCTGAATAGCACAGATCATCAGTTCAGGGTTCCCTTGGAAAACCTGGGGTCCTGGCAGTCATACTGCAGAACAAGCACTGGAACTCCCCAACTTCAGTGCTCTCCTCCAGGACAGAATGCCCAGCCACACAACTCAAAACTGCTCAGGAATGGCTTGAGGAATGAGACAAACACAAGCATTCAAACTGCCCAGATTCCCATCCAAGACCCAAACCATCTCCTGCTGCAGCCCCGTGCGAGACACCACAGGACACTACAGGTTCTGCATCCATGCCCTTTGGTGGCACAAAGGGGACTTACACAATGTTAGTTTTAATGCTGTTTTATTGGCTTTAATGCTGTGGCTGATTGCCTCTAGGCTGGACTGAGTCGTGACAATGAGAAAAGAGCCAACCACTGTACAACTTGCATAAAGTTAAAAGAACAGATACAGACATATATTCTTTAATACTGCTTTCTAACTGTTCTGAATCTCTAGTTCTAAACCTTAATCCACTGACTGCCTCTTCTTCTGTTGGGGTGGCAGTCTTCTTAAAGTACGGTTGAACAACATTTGTCATCTCTGTACAACTAGCCAGCTTGCTGGGTTGCTTCCCACATAAGTCTGGGCTTGGATTACAAGGCTGTGGCACAGGAACAGAGGGGTTGAGGGGAACCTTCTGCCACTGGGAGTCTGGGGAAGAAGTCAGGGTGTGTGCGTGCATGTGTGTTTGTGCATAATGTTGAGGAACAGACAGCAGGAGACCACAGAGATAACTCACTGTGAGCCTAAAGCTGATTAAATCTCACTGGGAATAAAACTGAGTAATGAAGACAGCACCGAGTGAAAATCTCCAAGTTCAGATACACTCACTGCATATTTAGACACTCAACAACACCTCGTTATGCATGCACATCGGGAGCCACGTAAATCTACGCATATTTACAGATATAAATGCTCGTGTGTACCCCAACCTCTCTTTCTCTCTCGCACACTTGCGCACGCATGCACACACATATACATACATACAAAGATTCATCCGATGCTGCAAAGGGACATCTGCAAGGAGAGGGAGGGCTGTGCTAATGGGTGACAATAGACTCATCACACAGAATTAACACAATCAGTGCAGCCATCTAATGCCCTGTGTGGGCTGCTGTCTCTTTCAAATCAGATAAAACGAGCTCTTGATTAAAACTGAGAAATGTGTTAACAGCAATTTGAGATTGTTCCCAATTACTTCGCTTTTTCTCTTTTACTTAACTCTTGAACACCATCCAGTGTTCCAAATATAGCACAGTGAGCTCTGATCTGCAAGCACTGTTGTTTAGGAACATGCAGTCAAAATGTATGATTCATCAACACAAGCCTCTCAAATGTCAGTGTGACATTAACAATAATATAAATGACTCATGTTGGGAAATCATCAAGTGAAAATACAATAACAGAGTCTGTTGCATGACTATATTGGATCTAGAGCTGGTAATTGTTTTAGTAAACTCCTGTCCTTGTGAACTGCTACTCAAATCTCAGTTAATCAGTTTCAACGTGCAATTAGGTGAGTTTAATATCTCCAGGCAGAGACCTTTAATAGATGTGATTATAAGTGTCACATTCAAGCCAGTATTCCCCTCCATCTCAGTTGACAGTTGCTCATAAAGCTGAAGAACAATGCAAAGTGAGACTTGCCACTAAGGCCATTCTGAGATTGGCTAAACTATTGAACAATGAAGGGGAGGGAAGCACATGTGTGTGACTCACACAGGCTCTATGTGTCTTGCAGTGAGGGCCCTGAAGCTAATGGACGGTGTCATTGTGACTCAGCCCTATAAATGAACAACCTCCAAGTTTCCAAGCTAAAGGAAATAAAACTCACTCAACACCTTTGAGCTGATGGTGAGCTGCAGGGATTGATCTATTTATATGCCTTCAAGGTCTCACTTAAGAGCACTCTGATTGGCTCCCAAGCTAAGGGTGATTAAACTCTCAGGTTATGCACTTCGACCTGAAATAACACAATAATATATGACAATCTAAAATGAGTGGGATGGGTTGAGAAAGCCTTCGAGTAACCTTGAACAGAATAACTTTACATTGGGCTTGCACCTAATAATAATAATAAGTGATGATTCAGTGATGGATGGGGAAGATGCAATTCAATTTATCACTGGTGTCCCGCAATAGGCGATAAGTGCATTTAGAGGGCGCAGAGGTCATGGTGTGCTGATGCTGGTAGGAGCGGATTTCCGCCAAGGCGCACTTAACGATTGCATAACGAGGTGCGCCTCGGAGTTCCTACTGTAGTTAACTCGTCCTTCATTTAAGGGCTACTACTTGCGCATTGCAAATGTGAGCGACAGCCATGAGCTGCAGCTCTGATGCTTGTCTGCGCGGAATGTCATCTGAAGGGTACTGAGACGAACTGACGTCCCCGACATTACTATCATCACATTGTTGTGCCATCTGGCTCCCAGATGGACACGCAAAACGTGGCACCGAATAATTATCGTGTCTTCCCGTCACGCACTGAATAACCGTAGTAAAATGAAACGGTGGCTGCAGAGTTAAACATGACTGATACATTATTCGGTTGGTGCAGTGCTGCAGCACGCCAGTCTTTTCAGCAGAGTGCATCCTAGCACCAGAACGACACTAGAGGTAGTAGGTAATAGATGGAGCACAACTAGCAGAAATACTACGTGTTAGTGCAGCGATAATTAACGTTTATGAATCATCAGTGTGAGTACGGATGAATCTCTGCTTCGCCAAACCTCACGCCACTCCTCCCCCCGACAACGTGACACTTTAACTCGAAGATTTAGTGAGAGCCGGTGCACCGTGCGCCGCATCTTCTTACCTGAGTGGCTTTGTGGAATTGCTTTTTCAGCCCCGCTACAGACATGGTCGCTAAATGTTGGTTCTAGCTGGGAATATGAACTGGTGCTGCAGGTGTGAGCAAGGAATCTCGCTCCCAATTGAATATGGTGATCTTGCAGCTGTGACTAACTCCCGTCTACACTGGTCTTCACCAGAGGGATCTCCTGTGAGAAAGGGGTTGACTAAAGACCTTACCAGGCTATTGGATGTCAAACCCACATGTCTTAAACGGCTCTGACGTAGGAGCCTGCTCAGTTTAAAGCGGCCGCCTCACCACTACAGCTGAACTCTAAAAGGAGGCTGAGGTATTTCTAATCTAAGCTCGTTTAGCAGAAGGGCGCGAAACTAACATGATGTGATTACCAAGAAAAAGAGTAACATTACTCTTGATATCTAAAGACTGGAGATGATCTAGGTGGTAGCTCTAGGGGGGTTGGTGCACTGCGCCCAAATGAGATGTGTGAACGGGACGGAGGGAAGAAAGAAAGAAAGAAGTATGACCTTTACACCTCTACGGTGACTTGTACCCTTACAGCATTAACTGCGCTTCAACGTCTCCAGCACCCTGGACAGCGCCTATCCCTCAAACGAGAGCGCGTCCCACCCGGGACAGGTACAACAAACAAATCCTTTTTATTATCGTCCTCCAGAAAGTCTCTAAATGACACAGAGCCACAATGAATGGAAACTATACGAGTTCGGCTGCAAAACTAACGATTAACTGAGAAAAGCAATGTGCCATACTAATGTGCGTAAACCTACACAAGCTTTTGGAGCGCGGAGAAGAATATAGTAGTGAGGCAAAAAGAATGAAATCAAAAAGTAACATTGCTTCGGGCCCTAATTAAGTCCGCTTTAAATAACTATATAACAAAACATCATTTAGCAGACATGTATTTTGTTAAGCACACGAACAGGCATTGTTGGACCGAGACGTTTTAAAGTCACGCTGTGATCACATTTGCCTTGTTTTTATTTTTAGCCTGTATGGTAAAGCTGTGGACTTTTATTTTACTTCGTGGAAAATAAGATTCTTAAGTGAAGTCAGTTCCTAACTACCCAAATCATGTGCGTTGATAAGAATATCACAGTCACATAGCCAAATCATGAACTTTACTTCTTCGTCAGTTTATGTTATAAACCCTGCGAGTGCGTGACGGCACAAAAACTGCTTTGGCGCAGAATTAAACGCTGGCGTGCGTTCACACAGAAACTTAAACGGAGTGCGGAAATTCACTGTCGCGTCCCGTCACATCCTTTAGAATGCTGCTTGTAACATTGCAGTGTGCGCACACTGAGCGTTAGGGTGCAAAATTGCAAGTTTTCACACACTAACGCCATCACCCTCCTTCCTTCTCAGATCCAGACTCGGTCCATTAATCATGGCATTCATTAACTGCGACGATTAAAAGCCTGCACGAAACTGCACGACTAATGCGAGTAATGGGTCTGAATTAAAGCTAAGAAGTCACCTGCACACATTTGTCAGCTCAGCTGCACCCCCCACGGCGCCAGATGGCTGGTCTACTGTCTACTAGCCACTTGGGCAGACAGTCAGAGACGCATCCCATATGGCCCCTATTACAGTGCTGGAATAAGACTCGGGTTGATGATCACAAAATTGGCCATAAAATCATAAATGTGGCCATATCTGTGGCCGTGACGTACTTAAACAAATCGAGGGTGTATAATCGCGAATATTTTTTTTTTTTAAATCTTTTGATTCTTTCTAAATGAACTCTATTCAGATTCGGTGAATTGTGCAAATCATCCTGCACGCCTTCAAATATATAACTTCTCCCTGAAAAGAAACTGCTACGGATGAAATGCAAACGAAGGGCGGTAAAAGTGGTGCTGTGTCCATTTGTCTGTGGTGGGAGGTGTGCTTCTCAGCAGCGGGACACGTACTGGGTGTAAGAAATGCAGAAGCGCTGGCACCACCAAAGCGACTGCTGAAGTAAAGTTCTCTACAATTAGAATCCAGTATGTGCAATGAGATAAGACAACATATTCACAGGCCACTTTACATTTTATAATGAAAATATGCTGGAACATTTCTATTTCCGTATGTAGTCAAACCGTATGTAAAATATGAACGCCTGATACCATGCACATATTCACACCTCCTAAGTGACTGTGGATGTGGATGGTTAAAGTACAAACTCTTGTCTTCCCAACAGTTTCTGTATTATCTAGTAATAACCAAGGCTATTACAGCACAGAAGAGCATTTGAGGGAGAACTGGTGAAAATGAGCAGCATTTGCTGTGATAGTGGCACCATCATGTGGTGAATCTCCGAACACGGATTTAGAAGCATTATATTTATTACTTCTATTTCTGTTGGACTACGAAAATACCAAACAAACAAAAGGACAGAAACTAGTGATTTCAGTTTAGTGACATAAGGTAATCCTGAAAATGTGTCACTGAGAGCAGTTACTGAGCTGTAAGGCCGATAAAGCTTGCAGTTAAAAAAAAAAAAAAGTCACAGATGCAAAACACGAGCTCACAAAACACCGCGATAACGGGCCTGTCACGAGAATTTCATGGACGTCATAATTAAAAGTGTATACCATTTTTGTGAAATTTTTAAGAAACGTCTGTCCACAGACCAGACAAAAATAAATAAATAAATAAATAAGACACGATACTTTGGTTCCATCTAGTGGTCAAAGATGATGCAGTGGATGTTGAACCCCATGAGAAACAGAAAAGACCTTGCAATAGGCTTCATATGATTACAACAAACGACAGTGGTTTCAAACTCTCCTCAGTTTTACGGCTCACTGGCCTCGGCGGGCAGCTCTCGTGAGCCTCTCGCTCCCCTCGGGTCAGGGATTGTGTACGTGTGTTTCTTCAGGTGACCGTCCATTTGTCTCACCTCAGGAGACAATAAGTCTCAACTGTACTTCTCCCACAAATGCTGAGCTGAAGTCAAATAATACATCATTTTTAGTCCACTGACCACTTGTGTCATCTACAGTCACGATAAAAAGAAAGCACATCTTCTTTCAATTCTAAGATTTTTTACGTGTTAGGACATGATAAAAAAAATCATCTGGCCCTCAATCAGTTCTAAAATGATTTAAATACAACCTGAGACGTAAAATAAAGCATGATATATTACACCATGGCAAAATTTATTTAACAAAACTTAAGCCAAAATGCATTAGTAGTGCGTGAAAAGTACACTCCGTGATTCAATATCTTAGTGAAACACCTTTAGCAGCAATAGCTTGAAGTAATCATTTATCAGTCTCTCACTTCGCTGTGGAGGAATTCTGGCCCACTCTTCTTTACAACGTTGCCGTAGTTTCTTGAGGTTTGTGGGCATGTGTTTATACACAGCTCTCTTAAGGTCCCGGGCCATTGCAGCACCTCGATTCTTTTCTTTTTCAGCCACTCTGTTGTAGATTTGCTGCTGCGCTTAAGACCATTGCCCTGTTGCATGACCCAATTTCACTGCACAATGATTTTTTAAAAATGTTTTTAAATGTAAAACCTTAGAATCAAAAGACGGCATACTTTATTTTTGACAGTGTTTGCACACTGGAAGCAGGAATTAAAAATATATACATTGGTAAGCAAGCGTGTTGATCATTTGCAGATGGCTGGGATTCTGCATCAACTGATCATAAACTGTGATCTGATGTTTGCTGAAGCCACAGGTTTGACAACAGTATGCTTAAGCAAGTAACACACATATAATCGTGATCTTTTTTTATTTACTGAATGGGAAAAATGTGAAAGCCTTTGGTAATAAGAGGTTGAATGAGCTTTGGCAGAAACAGCCTTAAACACGCTGTAGCTACTTTCAGACATGAACAGCCTTCAGTGATTCAGGAGATATTTTGGACCGTTCTTCTTTTCAGAACTGTTTTGGCTCAGCCATATTATTAAAGCCACATCATATGAGATTTCCTTTTCTGTTTGGCTCACTGATGGTGAGCCGGACAGGCCCAGAGGCTTCAAAATAGCTCCAAATCCTGATGCTACCTCCACTTGAAGCCACTTATGGGACGAGACTTTTATTTTGGTTTGCACTGGCCTTGTTACAGGCCCAGGCCTCCTCTGCTGCTGGCTTCAACTGTTGCTTGTTGTGAAGTCTCTCAGCTTTAAGTTGGTTCTACAAGTGGGACGCAGCTCAGCCTGACTATGATGACTGTGCCGGTGTTTGACTCAGCCGGTCTCTACCCTTAAAAATTCTTTACTGCTTTTGCCATATGTTTAGGATTGCTGTCCTGCTAAATAATGAATTCTCATCCAGAGAGTTTTGACATATTTGGCTGAATCTGAGCACACAGTAAGCTCCTCTATAGTATCGCATAAATCCTGTTGCTTCCATCCGCAGTGAAATCATCAATAAATGCCAGTGTGCCAGTTTCACTGGCAGCCATAACTGAGCCAACCTGTTTGATAGATGAGGTGATGCTCTGGGTCACGAGCTTTCTTCTCTCCACATTACTCCATCAATTTGTAGAGTTTGACTTTTGCGTCATCTGTCCGTAAAACTGTGTACCAGAAGTCTACGAGTTTCTTTTTGTATGTCTGATACAAAACTACTGAAATTAAAGCCGAACTCTTCCGCTTTAATACAGTATCGTGAGCCTCAGATGTGCTGACACTCAATCAAACCTAAGGATCAAAGTCTAATAAGAACTATGTCTTTTACTAAAGGTGAAAATCCTCACCAACTGAAGACTCTTCACTCCTCACTTGGGCTCAAAGACAGATTTGATTTAAATCACAAGTCGTTTGTGACAAGGAGACTGTAACAGTTAACAAATCTGCTTCCTTGCATTGAAATTCAGCTGCTTTAAAAAAAATCTGATAGTCTATGAATATAAATACAGTACATTTATCTAAAAGTTCAATACATGAGGAGATTCTTTCAGCTTAAAAAAAAGATGCTAGAAATTGTTTCTTTATTCATGAATTTATTAAAAAAAAACAAAACATTTGAGCGGAGCACCAACAAGAAATATACAGCCTGTAGAGACGGTTAAACTTCCATCAGCGTCGCTTTGCATGAGCTGAAGAACTGATTCACCTTTCCATGACTCTGAAAGAATTTGCATATAGTTGGCTATCTTCCAGCACACTGTGCTATAACATGCCTCGAAATGGTTGAGCAATAAATCAGCCAAGTATTCAGAACAAGCACTGTAGTCTGACTTTTTAAGAAGGCCGATGCTATGTTGGATCAATCAGAGGGAGGGACAGAGCTCTGTTGTGACTGGTGTTCAGGTTAGCACAGCAGGGTTGATACAATGTAGCACCAGCCTTTTAAAAGTAGGGCTAATCTGAGTCATCGCATACTGTCTTACTGAGTTCTGCCACTGAAATGGGAATGGTTTCAAACAAGTCTTCAAACTCCACTGAGGAGTTCTTCAAAGTATTCCATCACCAAAATATACCTGGCTGAGACCATCAGTTCTCCCCTCCTGCTGAAAAAGCACCTGAGCAAAGACCTACTTCCCCTCACTAGATGGTTTGTCAGAACCTCTTTAAAGCCACACAGAAGTCCTCCATGGCAGGCCTCACCCATCATCTAAACTCCTGTGAGGTGACTGAAACGTGAAAGCGCAGGCACAAGGGGCCTTTGGACGGTGCCTGTGTTCACAGACCAGGATATCTATTTTATAAAAACTTGGAGAGGACGTTATGTTCCTTTGCTCCAATTAAGTGAAGGTGGCTCATCATCAGACCATCAGAACTGATTTTCTTAAAATCTGATCGTTAAAATTTAGTTATTATTTACTTACCATGGTCTTTTACTAAAAAATGGATTTTAAAGCTCAGGAATGCGCTACTTTATATTCACTGTCTGCATCTGTAAAGCTAAACAGACTGTGAATCACATTCCCCTGCTTGTTTCTTTTTACCTCTGAGGCAACAAACCACAAGAAACTTTTTTTTATATTAATCGTTAAAACATTAGCAAATGGTTGTGTTTATATTTCATTATAAATAAAGCCCTGAAGAAAGACATAACGTATCCTTTATAAATCTGTGTGTGTGTGTGTGTGCAGGTACAAATAGGAAAATGAAGGGACTGACTTCTACAGCAGACCAGGGGTCATTTGTCACACATATGCCAGTCATGCCACCAGAGACAAACAGCGAACATAAGCCAGGCTGCAGTCATGTGTTTGTGTGTCTCATAAGGTCCAACAATCCCCACGCCATCTCACTCCACTCAAACATGCTAATGTACCTGTGCTCTGCTCTAATTGGTCCCAGTGATGCTCGCCCTGCTCCACCTGTGTTCATGGGAAGCCTCCAGTCAGTCCTGCAGTCAGGCCCCCGCCATTGCATGCGAGTGCGCAGTGCTAATATTATGCAAACAAACACTTTGTTGTTTGGCACTTCATGCACCGACCCGCCACTGTGGAAGAAAGGGAGAAAGTAAGTAAAGGGAAATAAAGAAAGGAACAAGGGGTGGATGTGTGTGTGTGCGGTACTAGAATTCATTACTGTGATTACCTGAGGTGTGCTACTTTACAGGGGGTAATCTGCCAGCCTGCTTCATACCCTCCGAACTTCAGCCAGTCCGCTAATGAGCACTTGGAAAAGTTAGTCAAGGTGGAGAGGTGCTTTGAGGAGCTGTACAACTTAAACTAAGGTGTTATTATATATGCCAGAGCAGAAAACAAAGGATGGCTGCCTATTTTGGAACAGATAGGATAAATGAAGACTGATCCTGTTTTGATTCTGAATACATACAGAAAAATGGTATTATGGATAGTGTGCTAACTAATGAAGTTGAAGCCTCAGGATAAAAAAAAAGGCTTAGGAGACTGGCATGTTTCAAAGTGAAAAATGTTTGACTATATATGTATACACACACACACACACACACACACACACACACACACACACACACACACACACACACACACACACACAC
>JAVDPK010002924.1:165007-188884 GCA_034780415.1 Cichlasoma orientale | reverse complement strand
AATTTATACACACACACACACACACACACACACACACACACACACACACACACACACACACACACACACACACACACTGTACCCAAGTATGACACATTGATCTGCAATATCAAGAATATTTTCAACGTCATTTGAGACAACATCTCACACTAATCATGAGGACACCAGAGGGTTCAGGGAATCTCACTGAAGAGCCACTCCTCTCTGAGGTATTGTCGAGGACCGCGGCTTGAGTCCTGTGCTGTAAGAATAGGTGGATTAGAGACCAGATCAAAATCTTTCTCATTCCCCCTTTTTGTCTTTTTTCTTGCCAGAAGCTTTGGCCATGGCTTTAGAGAGACAGCTGCCGTGAACAAAGCTCAGGACAGTCCACAGGGACCGAGAAAGTGTGAGTGTCAAAGAACAATAAAAGTGCTGGAAGAGCCCGGCTATAGTGGAGCCGCCAAATGACAGGGAAGGAGAAAAACCAAAAAAAAAAAAAAAAAAAAAGGATATCCAGTGCATACTACATATTAGATAGGTGGATCCTGTAACTTTCCCCTTCCTCTCACCCTGTGGCTCTGCTTCATCACACAGCATCAAAACATAGCTTTATTCCCAGGAGTGGCTTGCCTTTTTATCTGCTCCCTAGCTTCCCACGGCGGGCTGCATCCACCCATAATCTGCTGCCGTTTCATGTCTGGAGCACAGAAGAGAAGGATAAGGGACTTGTTCAAGTGAAGATCAATGAGACTGTACACAGAGCATATGTGCATCAGGACACACTGAGAACCCTTTTTCTTCTTTGTAAGGTGCCATATGATGCAACATTAACAGAACATTATATATGGATAATACTGACATGCCAAGTCTGAGCGCTTTAGCAGAAATTACTATGAGGCTGATGTGGTGCGATTTGTGTCATACACCCAGTAAACAGCATCTACCTTTTTATTACTGAACCATCTCGCTGTGGATCAAACATGAACACAATGAACACTGTAAACATGCTGCATTATACATTTGTTGAAAACACATTTGGCTATATGTCACAAGCACCTTGTTATTTTAGACTGTGCCAAGTGCCTGTGCCGGCAAAAATCAAAGCAGTCTGATGTATTGGCAGCAATAGCTGGGGTGTGAAACTGTGTCAGTGAAGTAAAGGAAATCACCAGAGGCTGTTTTCTGTTCGCTCCACAGCTGGCTGACGAGATCGGCAAGGACTAATTGTGTATCAGACGGAGGCAGAAGAAATTCTCAGTTTGTGCGTTACTTTTCTTTGTACTTAGGTCTACCTGCCTTCCCACCCAAGTGGCACACACTCACCAGACAAAGGGAACTTAAAAGTACCAGAAAAAAAGCCCTGGGACAAACAACACACATGCACAGAAATTCTCGATGAACCCCAAAGCCAACCTGTAACCCTAACCTTTTCTATCCCTTCAGGAACGATCTCCTGTAGGAATCTGCGGACTGAAAGCATACATGAAAGTTGGATTTAAAAAGAGAAAGACAGAGAGAGAGTGAAAATGACACTGCGATTGTGTTGGAATGAATAAAAGAGGAAGGCAGAAAAACTTTGCATTTGGAACTACTGATCAAAGTAATTCCCACAGGAAGCCTCTTTTAATGAGAGCTGTACAAGAAAAGAAGGGTGGAAGACAAGGAGAGAGTGAAAGAGAAGAAAAGAAGGGTATGGCACGCCATTCCTACACAGAGGAGAAAAAAAAAAGAAGGGAGATGATATATACAGTGCCTAGTGGAAGAAATGAGTGTGTGTGTGTATTGGTTTGGGGGGGGGGGCGGGGGTGGTTATTTGAAGGGTGTTTTCAAGATCATTTTAACATCTTCACTGAGGGAGCGTCAGAGGCAAGGCCAGGTTAATTAAACCCAAGGGAGTACCAGCTGAGGGGGCCCACATTTGAATATGTCACAGAAATAGCACGAGTGCGTCAGCTGAGGCCGGATGGCGGGTTTCGGCGAGCAAATATGTTGACTGTGCACTGCACGCTAAAAGGAAGAGAGAGAGAAATAGAGACAGACAGCGAGGGGTGGGGGCTCTGTGATGTTTTGCTTTTCTTTACCCACGATGCCACCGGATTTCTCTGAGTTATTAATGTTTGTCATTAGCCACATTACGCTGGAGGACAGTGACTGGAAAAGAGAGTGAAGAAATTTATATGGGACAAATATTGACAATAGCTTGCCCATGGGTATTGGAGAAGAAGAAAAGATGCAAACTATGTTAATGAATGGTAATTAACCACTAGGGTTTGTCTCTCCTGGATCCTAGCTAAATTGGTCCCCGAGTTGCAGCTAGAGACAGTCCTGGCCTAATCCTTTATTATAAAAAGATAAAGGAAAACGACATCATTAGCATATATTTGAGAAGGGAGGGGGGATTAAAAAGTGGAATTATTTCTTTTTAATTCTTGAACGGAGGATCCTTCACGCCACTGTTTATTACACATAATAAAAAAGGAAGGAGGAAAGTGGTTATTCAAGAAAAAAAACCCAAAACAACCAAAAGCCAGAAGAGGTAAAGAAAGGAGTAAAAAAGAAGTAATTTCAAAGGAGGCGTGTGGGGTCTCTTGTGTAGGATGCAAACTCAAGGACAGAGACCTGGATCGTGGTTTAATATTCAAAATGAATAATAAGAGAGGGAGGACAAGGGAAACAGATAAAAGGAAATGGAGGTAGCTATGTCAAGGATGGAACTGCTCCTCTTGTACACCACTGCTCTGTGTGTGTGTGCTCATCCAGACCCTTATTAATGATGTCAGCAGCAGGGGCCACTTGTTACAGACAGGAACCATGCCAACAGGCAGCTGTCAATCACGAGAAAGGTGTGAGAACCCTGCAGTCCAGCAGAGCATCCTCAGTCACCATCACACACTGACTGACAGTCCTTTGAACTGATACAACAAGCAAAACAGAGAACACAAGGCAAATGACACTATCACAAAAAAATGCAGACTTCAGAAGTTAAATAGACTTTTATTTAGAAATTAAGCAAATCAAGCAATACGTAACATAATTACCCAACAAATAATGAATAGATGCTTTAAAAATATCCTTCAAAATGAAACACTTGCAGTGCATTTCATAAAATGGAACGGAGTAGGGTTCAATCACTGGATTGTATCTCTGAGGGTAATATGCTCTGGAGCTCCATGCAGGGAATATTCTGCTCTTTCTTGCTTTGGACCTTCTGAAAGTGTCGACTAGGCATTGGTAGGTCAAGTCCCTGCAACCCAAAGTCCTTGAGGTGCCAAATAAATTAGGGGGAAGGGGTAAAAGAAAGTTTTAAAAAGTGTAATTTAAACATTAGAGTAAGCATTTGCCTTATCACCCCAGGTCTGCGTTGAGAGCGGAGGAGAGTGGCTGCACCGTAAATTAGCTTGGCACTAAAGGGCCCTGTCTGATAGACATAGCGCAGTGCTAACACAGATGTCGAGGGCTCATTTACAAAAGCTGGGGTGCTGCGTTGAGCCAGTGGCCCAGAGTGAGTCGACAGCGCTTTTCTCACAAATATTGGTTCTGCTGCCCCGGCCCAGCTTGGCTCAGCCCGGCTCCCACCGAGTAGGAGCTGGGGAGGGAGAGAAGAAGGGAGGGAGGAAAAGAAGAGGATGACAGTTTTCCCAGCCTCAGCCCAGGGAGTCAGGCTTTTTCGCTGACTGGTGTTGCGAGCGTGGCCAGCTCTTCTGTCAGCACTTTCCTCTCCTTCATCTTCACGCGCACAGCCTCCATTAGCTGGCCGGCAGAGGGGATCTGCAGGGGAGGGGAAGCATAGAAAAAAAGGGTGTGGGGGTGGTGGTAGAAGGGTAAGAGAAAATGAGGAAAACACACACAAATGCACCAGTATTACAATAAAGGTCTTTTTTTTTTTTTTTTATACACCTGGCAGCCTGTTTGCTGTTTTGTGAAACAAGAGAAGCCCAAATGGGGCCTCAGGATTTGGGAAACTTCTGAGGGAACAGCTACTTTGAGATAAAGTAAATCACAAAGCAGGCTACAGAGCAGTAGTCCAACTTCACAGCTCACTTTTTCTAAACTTCCATTTTCGATCAGTGAGAATGCACGATCCCTGACTATTAGGCAAATGATCTCTTCATGTTCAATATGGACAGAAAAAACAAAACAAAACTCAATATACATAGGGGGCTGTAAGTAGTTCTTTAAGACAGCTCTAAAAAACGAAATCTATCCTGTAACTGTAAAAAATGGCAACCACAGTGTTGTTTTTATGAGCATAAAGAGAAAATACATTTAACCAGAAAGTTATCAGGTTTTTTTTTTTTTGCCTTTAGCCATAATTAGCACCACTGGTAAAACTTGCAGAATTGCTTTTTGTGTGTCACTGGATTGAATCTCTACCAGAAAGAGGAAAGGATGGCAGCTGATGCTGACTAAATCACATGTGTGAAAATAAAGAAATGGCAGCTTTGTCCTCAGAGCGCTGGGTAATTTTGTTTTTCTTCTTCATCGACATGAGGATTTGATTTGAATTTGTACCGGCTCACCCATAAATATTCCCCTTAAGTTATACGTTGCCTTTTACAGGCACCCTTTTTTTTTTTTTAAGCAAGGGAAACGCATTATTTCCCTGAGCAATTTACCAAATCACATAGCATGAGATGAGAAGGGGACAGACCAGATGAGAACAGCAACATCATGGATTCTTTTACTTGTTATTTCATAAAAGAGAATGTGAAAACATGAGCCCTTGAACTATACACAGCTAGAAACAGAGAGTGCATCGGGGAACAAACTGTAAAATATGATCTTGATTAAGCAAGCAGCAACGCGGCAACATCCAGGACTGGAACATGAAGTTGCAGTTCCTGGTGGGCCACTTGAAGCTGGCTCCAAAAGCAAAACTCCATTGACTCCTCAGTTAAACCTTTTTTTTCGGAGGGGTCTAATTTTTCTCTTTGTGACAACTCTATGGGAAGTACCTTTTCATCCTCACCCTTTTTGAAGCTTAAAGTTATCATTATTAAGAGCGTGGGTGCTGACACAGGTGGACGCAGGTTCTAGCTGTCTGTTAGGTGTCTCCTCTGCTGATTCAATCAGAACCGGACTTCTTACCCAACAAATAAAATGGCTTGTGATGCCAATAATTCTACTTACAGCTCATTCACAACGTCTGAGCCCCAGTTTTGGTGAATGAAGGTCTATTATTTTGTTTGTATATTAGTTAGCACTCATGTGCAAGTGTCTGTGTTGCACCTATAAAGTCTGTGGATCAAGTCTGCTAACCAAGCCTGTCAGTATGAGCTGACAGCTTCCACCCACTGATCCATATTTGGTCACCTCTGACAGCAAACCAAGACGGTGACAGTCTGTAGACAATGTGTTGGGATCCAAGACAGGACTAACATGTAACTTAAAACTTTTATTTATCAATTTCAAATAAAGCTGGAGAGTGCGCATTCGAAACTCAAATATACACACACATGCAGTTCTCCTGCCCCCTCGACACCTTCTCTTCTTCATTAAAGGTAACAGAAGCAGGGAACACAAGGCCGTGCGTGCCAGGAAGTATGTGAGAAAGTGTGCGGGAGTGTGCACGCGTGCACTGGGGAGTCAGTTCCAGCAGCACTAGATGCTTCAAACACACAGCCTAATTCCTCCGAGAACCGCTACACTGAAGTAACTGCTGAGACATCTCCCTCTGCCTGTCCTCCAGAGAGAGTTCACTCTCTCCGTTTCACACAGACACACACTTACATGCGCACATTTCCTAATAAGCTAATTGCACTTAGAGCCACTAACTATGCAAACAAACACACTAAAATAGAGACACAGCCACAACAAGGGGCTCTGTGGGACAGCAAAATGGGAGACTGGATCATTAAAAGTCCTGATATGGGAATACGAGTAAACAACACTAACAGGTAAACATGATCTAGATAAACCTAACATTAAGTGAGATTTAGGCCTAAAAAAGATGCTGAAGTTATGTAATAAACTCAATGTACTCTCAAGTCTTTGATTTTTAAAGGTATTTTTGGGGAGTCCTTTTCTCAGAGAGGAACAAAAGGAAAACAAAGCACACCTGGAACCCGGGATGCTGCAGCTCATCGCAGGTATCATCCCTTAAAACAGTTCATGAGAAATCAAAGGATCAAAAACTGTATAAACTTGAGTAGCTACACAAAACCATCAACATGATTATAAATATGTTCAGTGTTGATGATGTTGAATGTAACCAAGTATCGTGTGACTTTAACTAATAAAAATGCCTTCATTTTCATTGTTTCTTACATTAGCAGATTCTGACACTGCTCACACAGACACAAACGGGACAAGCAGGACTATCATTCCCTTTCATCTGACTGCCACATTAGCTTGGGACTGATACCCTGGAGGATGGTTGGAGGTAAGCTGTGATGCAGCTGCTCTACTGGATCCCCTGGGCTGCTTAAGGCGGTGTTAAGAACTGGCACTAATGTTATGCTACAGTTGATTTAGCTGGGCCCCTGTCCCCTTTGGCGGAGCTAGCAAGCACCAGCAACACAATGGCTGTTTTGCAAGAGGCCCTGTCCCCTTTGGCAACACTAAAATAGCTGCTGTAGCATTAAGCCATGCTAACTCGCATCCATTACTATTCAACAGGCCCTGCAGAGCAGACCTTTTGTCTAGGTATGATTTCATGAACATGTTTCAGGAGTGAACTGACATACAAAGCCACTAACACTGACAAGTTTGTGTGCGTATATATGTGTGTGTGTGTGTGTGTGTGTGTGTGTGTGTGTGTGTGTGTGTGTGTGTGCGGGTGTGTGCAGACAAGGACAGGGGCTGCAAGCAAAAGGTGTTTTTATGAGCCAATTAAATGACACTGCTATGCTGTAGCCTGGGGCACACCTCAAGGCAGCAAGCAGCTCAAAGTTTCCGCACTCCAGCGACGCTGGTCTGGTAGTGGCATTACAAAAAAACTTTTTTGTTTTCATAAAAGATCAATCATTCCAGCGCTTTTGTCTTCTCCCTCTGAACGGGTTAGTACAATTATTTCCAAGGGCCCAATTTGGTTGCAGAGATTGTGTCAAGCGGCTGGATGTCTAAATGAGTAAGAATATGGAGAGAAGTGAGGCTCGCAGAGCCTAAAAGAAATACAAGAGGGTTTTATAAAGGAGTGTTTTTCCTTAGTTATTCACGAGTTTATGTCAGTATAACTGTAATGGTCATGTATATTTAATAATGTAGATGTTGCTACTGAACTCCAGTACTCTACTATACAAACAACATTTGGGTCCTTGAAAAATCTTACAGGAGTGTGGCAGCTGTAAAATCAAAACTTTCATGCAGTTTGTATATTTATACATAATAAATCCACTGTACACTACTGATGCAGCCCGAATGTTAAAAAAAAAGAAAAAAGAATTGAGTGGTATTCTCGAGGTGTGAAAGGATACCCGCTGTAAATCTTTGTCTCTGGCTAGTGAGTCATCTCCAATCTAGGCCACTAGTCAAGGTAAGGGAGAAGTAGTTACAGTAGTTTTATCACAGAGGGGAGGAAAAAAAAAGCTCTTTGATCTTTGATCTTCTCACTTTTGTTTGAAAATCAAATTTATCAAACGGGGGAATAACAACAACAACAACATGATAAATAGATTAAAAAAAGCACAAAGGCACCACACTTGCATTTGATTATCTCCAATAATGAATATGTCACATTTGCAAAGAGGGGCTCAGGTAAGGAAATCACTAAAGCACCGACAAGCCTATTCTCTTGCTCTTCTTCATAATTACCTACCCCAGCAGCATAGCAGATCCCTCTCTTTTCTCCCCTTTAGGCCACTGGAGACTGATATGAAAGGGAATTGGACACTTGGGGCCACAAATACTGTAATTAAAAATCTCTCCTTTTCTTGATACGTTGTTTGCAAACATCATTTCAGCGCGCAACATGCATTTGTTAGGGATCTGACCTAAATACACCCTAGATTAAACACAGGAAAGCACTCGGTCTTTGTTTCAGGTTCCTACTCATTAGGTGTGAAAATGAGGTGATTCAGGCATGATTGGGGTATAAATATAGAAAGGTGATATCCATACAAAAGAGATGCAACCTTTAGCTAGAATTCAGCAATCAAGAATATACTGTAGCAACTTAACAGTTATGGCTCATTGGTCAAGGTAATGCACTGGGAAGGAGTTGCGGTGAAGAAAGGAGGCTGGCTGTGCTGATCGCAAACTGTCACACACAAAATAAAAAGCTTCTCATACTTTTAATTCTGGCTCAGATAGAATTCAACACATCTAGCCATCAATTAAGCGTGGAAACGTGCTTTTATTGTAAATTATTTTTCTGTCTTAACCTAAAAGTTACTGATTATGCTTTTTATTATTTTCTTTCATACACACCATCACAACGGTGGACTTTCTTATTAAAATATGGCCCAAGTCTCAAATAACGAGATCAGCGTATGCACAGAAATGGTCTCCGTGGGTCCTTCTCTAAAGAGTTTCTTCTACTCTTGGCTTTGTGTGATGTCAGTGAGAGTGGATATCCTTAATATGGTCATCTGAGCTACACAGCTCTGCTGTACGAGCGCAGAAGCCACACAAACCTGCTGTTCAAACCTTCTGTTTGCGAGGGGCAGCCAAACAGAGTTGGCTTAACCCTTTATAGGGCAAGTGACTATTTTTGGCAATTTCTAATTTCCACATCCATCCCGTGCCTCAGTGGGGTTGGAGACGAACAGAATAGACCCCCCCCCCCTTTAGTTGTGCTCCAAAGGACCGCACTTGAATGCAATCAGGCGGGTATGGGGTCATCTACACATTACACCTACAGGAGCTGCTCCGCCACAGTAGTCCATGCCACGAAGTTCCCGGCATACAGTTTTTGTGCTGATGTTAATGCCAAAGGAGGATTGGAGCTCTGCAGTCACTGAGTCAGCCGAGTGTTGGCAACTGTTACACACTATGTGCCTCAGCACTCGGCAACTGCTGCTCTGTCACTTTGTGGCTGAGTTGCTGTGTTTCCTAAACACTTCCAATTTGGAGCAATATCACTTACAGTTGATTGTGGAAACTCCAGTAGGGAACAAATTTCCTAAACTGATCTGATGCAACAGTGCCATCCTATTACACTACCACGCTCAGACTCAGTGACCTCTTTAGAATGACTTATTCTTTCATAAATGTTTGTACAGGCAGACGGCATGGCTACGTGCTGTATGGTTGATAACACCTCAATTCAAAGAGGTGTGGCCCAAATACTTTTGTTCATACAGTGTAAATTAAAACCTGTTAATGGCTAAGGAACAGCACCAACAGGCTGCATCTGCTGTTTCTGTTTATCTGCAATGCAGGCTGAAGATGCCACAAAAATCACAGTGCACTCTGATAATAACAACAATAATATTAGTCTTCTCTTGGGAAACCCTTCACTGTTTCAGTGACGCATTTACAGTACAAAGGCTCAGCTCAAGTCCCCTCCACACACATACAAACATACTTACAGGGACCAAAAAGAGTGTCTGATTTAATTAGCTCAGTCATTAATTGAAGCTTAATTAGAGCCACTTTCCTTCAGAGAGAAGTGTGGGACTCAGGGCTGTTCCTTGTCATTACAGAGGCATAATGAGCCACACAACACAACACAACACACTGCTCCTCACTCTCGTAGCACCAACAACAACAGAAAAGTTTCTCAATGCGTGGAAACAGAGCCACTGATATTTTTAAAACCAAGGGTTAATGATGTAACGCCCCATGGTAATACCAATATAGCGAGAAGCCTTTATAAGAAGTGACATGAAAAAAGTGTGCTATTTAACATCATTTACCACTGCAGAAATGAGCTACAGCAAACCCTCCCCAAAGTTTTATAAGGGTTTGAAATTACAAGAATTATTTCAGCCTTAGAGACCATCCATAAACGCCTTTGATGTTTTATAACAAGTAAAGTCCTGATTGGTCTGGCTTGTCTCTACCACTGTCTTAATGTAATGTTCACCTGCTTGTTATAGCTTGGAGGCTGATAAGAAGTGATGCTTGTACGTCTCCCTTGGGTGTGATTGTGAGGTAAATATTAGCAGGCCCTCAGCGCCACCCCATACCAGTAAACCAAACCACTGTCCTCTCATAAAGAAATCAACAGAGTCAATGACTTTTTAAATGTTATTATGCTGTCATGAGGCTTCAGATAGGTGTGTGTGTATACAAAATGAGTCTGAAAAATGATCTGGAGGGAACGTGTGTGTTTGCGTGCATGTGCACACGCTTGCATGCACATGCTGCTCCTGTTCATTACTGGCCAGCAGCAGAAGGCAGTCATTTCCCTGTCTTCATAAAGACTTGGTCCATTAAATTCTACCTCCAGTCAATAATTAGGACTCCACAAATAAACCAAAGGCAATTAAATCAATGCTTCCCCGGGCCGGTGCCTGGACCCCATGGCCCACATGGACACTCCATCTTCACTGCTGGCCTTATTCATGGTAGGCTGAGGTGGAGCCATACAGCACACCCCCTGGCCTGCTCATGATTATTAGACAGCACCGTCCCTTGATTCTGGCTATGGAGCGCCGCTTATGGTGGCTCTCTACTGAGAGGCGCAGGGTTTGATTTCATTAACTCACCAGTGGAGGTGAGAGACGAGGAAATGAATGCAATGTTTCATTTTGTTTTGAGTGGACATGTGGGGCAGCGGTGAGGGGGCTCCAGAAATCTATGGCACTTCTATGGCACGAAGGGAGCACTAACTTCAGCACATACACAGTCACATATCATCATGTCTGCAACGCAGAGTTTGTTAGCGTACTGCGAACGCCACTCTTTCTTGTTATTTTGACATGTGGCGGTGCATGACAGTGATTGCAAACAATGGCCCACACACAGACAAAGATGCACACATACATACTTATCTTCACATCTGCAAACACATACACACACAATCACGCGCGCGCGCACAGAGTGAGTGATGGGTTTGCCATTGACAGGGCCACTGAGATAATAAAGTGCTGTCCCACTGGCAGCTCCATTAGGCACTGACAGTGACAAGATGAGGCTGTCGTGAGTGTGGTGCACATACGAATTTATACACATACCCAGACGCACGCACGAACACACACACACGCACGTATAGATGGACACATCCTCATCTTCTTCTGGTGACAGCCAGCCAGTTAAGGACATGGATCTCTCTCATCTTTCCTTTCACTGGGTCTATTTCTGGCTTTGTGTCTTTTTGTTCGAGGAAGTGAGTGCAGCTCTCGGTAAGATCATATCACTATTAGGGGAGTGTGTTATTAGTGTCACAGACAGGGTGACAGCCCAGGCCATTCTACTTCACAGATGTTCTGCTTGGTGAGCCTTTCATAAGCTATGACAGAGAGTCGAGAAACCAAAGGGGCACTTTACTGGAGTTCTTGAAGTGTATGCACTTGCTAGAAAATGTTGGCTTCCCAGCAGCAGCCTTCATGTAGTGTAGGCCCGATATCACAGCGGTCTTAAAAACATAAATTAAGAGAGCTACCTAATCAACCAAAAAACCCACTCTGTTGGCATGGAAGATGTCCCACCAGCCCAAAGAAATGATATAGAAATATGAAAGAGGAAGGCAAAGATGGAGCCTTGTGTCCACTTGATATGACAATATGTTTTTGAAAACCAGACAGCGAGAAGAAACTGCGCGATTGAGCTAAGAGAAAAAAAATACATGAAAAAAATAAACAAAAAAAAAAACAGAACAAGATGGACTTGAAAGGGGATAGAAAAAGTCTGTTTCAGTGAAGGGGGATGACTGCGGTGGTCCCAGCGGTCCCCACAGGGACCTGGGGGCGAGTCTCAGCCTTGTCATACTCCGCTTTTCTCCTCCTCCACTCTGCACACTAGCTCCAGCCCCCCTTCCACCATCCCTGTTCTGCCCACGGAAAACGTCGATAGCAGGCTGCCGGTGCCGAGGTCTCTGGTGGACACTAGCTCATTCTCCCGGCATCGACAGGCCCGCCAAATCAATATTTAGTTCCCCACTAACAAGCTGCCTCGGGGTCTGAGCCAGAGAGAGAGAGAGGGAGAGGGAGAGAGCGAGTGAGTGAAGAATGCGGGACAGTGGAGGATGGCAGAGAGAGACAGAACAGGGACTGAGAGCTGTCCAGCTAGAAGGGAAAAACATGGATTCAATAGAGTGTTGTGTGTGTGTTAGTGTGGGAGGGGGAGAGGAAGGTGGAAAGGTCAGAAGAAGATCTGGGGAACAAGAGAACAGTGTCTGGTGTGTGTCGTGGTGCGGAGGCGACGCATGAGTGCCTGCAGCAGCCGCTGACAAGAACACAGACAAGACACACACACACATACTCGACACTCTCAATCATACACATATCACAGCGAGCAGACGTTGACAGCACTCGAGCAAAGCTCCAGCAGAGCACTCACAGATGAGTGGCTGTGTGCACACAAAGACTCCAACACAGTCAGGATCTAGTTGCTTTTCTTTGTTTTATCTTTTGCATTATTGTCAGAGGATCATTGGGGTGGGAACAAAATTCATCCTCCACTTACTGTATTTGGGTGAAACTGGAGGCCAATTTTTTTTTTTCCCCCCGTGCACCGAAGACAGACAAGTATGACAGAATCTCCACCACATTTGTTTAATGTAAACACAGAAACACATTCATAATAAATAAATAAAATGTATTAGTCAATAAATAAATAAATAAATTGCAGTATTCATTATTCAAAAACATATACAGCACCAGTCAAAAGTTTTAGACATACCTGAGGGCGTGGATGTTTCTTATTATCTTACATAATATTTATATATAAAAAAACTATGATGCACAAATGCACAAAATTTAACTCTTTGACTGCTGTGCATCATGAACATGGAGACAGTGTGCTAAATTCTTTATAAATGTAAAAAAAAAAGAAAAAAAAAGAAAAAGGAAAACATAAATATCTTTAAATTTTGCTCTAAAAACTGCTCAGCATGAAATGAGAAATTTCACAGTGAACTGGTCACGATCGCTCTTTGGGTATCTTTAAAGGTTCGTTTGTGGTTTACTTTTCCTCTCACTGGGCTGCTGATGATTTATCCCAAACAACTACTTACTAACTAAATAAGCTAGGACCAAATATAACACATATTTGGTAGAACACATAATTTCTTGGATTCAGTATGACAAAGAAAGCTCAACTTACTGCAGATCATTGAAGAACAGTGACCTACAGCATAACGCACAAATGCATGTCTTAGGTATTGCTCTGTGAAACAAAATAATCTCTTGTAAATAATTACTACTTATACTACTCTGCCTCTAACTCAGTGTCAGCTGGGATGCAACCCCTTGATGATCATGAATTAGATAAGGGGTTAAGAAAACAGATTGATGGATAGCTGGATGGATGGAAAACAAACTTGCTCTGGTTGGAAAAATACATAATGGTCTTTGTGTTGAAATAAATCATGCACTTGTTTGTTATGTTAGACCATATTAACAAGTACATTGCTGTAATGTCTTCTTAATTCCCTGCGCAACCAATACTGAAAGGAGGCCTGCTTGGACTGCAGGTAATGACTTATTTAAATACAGTAGTAACTGTGCAGTAACCACCCATTATTCCTTTTACGTATATAAAGCAAACAGGTTAAAGTTTGACTTGTAATTAAAGTCTTAGTGGGATTTAGCATTTATTTTTTGCACATTTAATTTTGCTTTTATTATTCTGAGTCTACTGCACTGCCTGTGAAGGTGAGTAGGTGCGAGTAGGTGAGCCTGACCTTCTGCTGGAGGATGTGGTTTACACGGTCCAGCCACTCCTGGTCTCTAGGATACTCTGAACAATCTGCCATCCCCTGCAAACACAAAAGCAGATACTTATCAATGTTTTATTTTAGAGATTACAAGAAAGTGAAGTAAAAGCAGTCAGGGAGATAACCATTAATAAATTGTAGGAATATTTACATTTTGTTTAACGTTAAGCCAAAATGTCAAAAATATTAAGTCAGAAAATATTAAGGTATAATGTTTCTACAAAGACCTTTAAGAAGCTTTGTGGAGACGGTTGTAGGGTACACCAGCACACCTCTGCATACTACTCATGCGTAAAGACCTAATACAGTGGTAGTCTTGTTACTGCTAATGAACATGGTGAAAAGAAACTGCATGGCCATGGCCATGTACACCTGAACACTAATACGCTTCCTCCTCACTTCAAACGCAAAGTGGCACTGGACAAGGTGTGACGAGACTTGTACTAATTCACAGGGACACAAGCGGAAGACCAGGAGGAAAAAAGTCTACGTGTGTGTGTGTTTGAATTCAAATGCCCTTGCACTTACACAATGGTGGCTCTAACAGGTACAAAACTGTAGCAAGTACGGTGGCTATCTTAATTGTGTGTGTCCACTTTTTACTTTTTAACCTACCCCTGGAGGTCGGAGAGGAGGGATTGTTTTTGGTATGTTTGTCTGTCTGTTAACTATATTACAGCACAAGTACCAGTCTGATTCATACCAAATTTGCAAGATGACCAGTGACCCCTAGATAAAATTTACTGCATTTTTAATTACATTTTTGCCATATTTAGGTCAAAGTAAAAAAAAAAAAAATTTAATAAATTTCAGGAAAATGTAAAAAATCACTATCTTTAACATAGAGCAAAATGTAATAAATAAATAAATATATATATATAAAATCATATCTCCCTCAAAGCCTATTAGATTCATCTGATATTCGGTACACAGGCCAAGTACTAGTGCTAAACCGAATGCCATCAGAGTCTGGATTTGTAGCCTCCTTGAATTTAACATGGGAAACTCCATTTAACCCATATTTTTGGTCATATGTCAGCTGAATAAAGACACATCACCGTCATTTGTTGCAGTAAGAAGCATATCACTACTGTCCATGGACATGTAACATTTGATCGGGATATGATCCGGATACGCGAATATATGACACAGCTTTTGACTATCAATCCAATCACTCAATTCCCCTATTATTGCCCACCCGACAAACTGCGTATTTTCTCATTAGAGGAAAAAAAACTTTTATAAATAATGAAAATGACCATTAAATAAAGTTCTTTCAGTTCAACTTTTTAAATCTGGGAAAACTGTGGGCATGGACAACAGGACCTGTGTGTTATCTCGGTGATTCGGTGTTTGACAACGAACAACGTTCAAATCAGCTAAAACGCGTGCCGGAGGAGGGGTTCGTTGTGCCCGGTACCACTTGGTCTTTTAATGTAAGTGTATGTATATAGGTATACACTCTGTACAGCACTTTGGTCAGTGAAAGCTTTACAAATAAATTTTATTGGCTGACTTATTCAGTGCCACAAGTCTACAAAGGCCCTCATGCAGACTTTACAGAAACTTTCACAGATTCAGCTTCAGGAAATGATATATTAATAAAGCAGCTCTGAAAATTATGCTATACTCATAGCAATAGCAATGTGTGAGAGGTTGGTCAGTCAGGTAAATGTTAGCTTTCATGTTACTAGAAATTATTAGAAAACTGACCATAATTTTGAGAATATATTAATTATGTCATATGTTATTATTTTGCATCTCACTGATTATATTACCTATATGCCCAATTGGGTGCTATAAATGCTTATGTCACAAATAATCTCTAAATTAAAAAAAATAAAATACAGAACCACGAAAGATAACAGAAAATCTATCTGTATATTAAAGGATGCTTTCACTGTTTTATTTGTGTTTATTTATATATCCACTATAATCGAGGCTTTAGTTTAACAAAGCAGCTTGTCTTGATTTTTCTTAGTGAGAGCACTGAAAGGATACATTTTTTTTGTACCCACGTCCCATTTCACTGCATACTTTATCCTACTAAACTTTACATGATGGCAGGGAGCATTCAGACATATCACAGTCTGCAACGGCCCCAAATTAATTTTGTATCTCTTCCTGTTGATTCCCAGCTGTTTGGTACCCTATATAACGTCTCTGGTGATAGCGTTTGTGTTAGGCTGCCTAATTAGTCAATGATGCTTCAGTAACTGAGACCTAGAAAGCAAGGTCATAACAAGTGTATGTGTTTATTTTAATGAGGAAAAGAGGCCTTTTGTGACTGCTGCCTTAAAACATCTCACAACATAGGTGAACACTGTGTGTAAAATGTATGTATGCATGGAAGATTTTGGGCACTTGCTGGCGCTTACTAAACATATAACAAAGCACTGACCCTCCATCTAATATCAGGTGCAAAACAAACTGGCCTGGCAATTATAGCCTTATTACATCTGGATCATTAACTCCACAACAAGTTGCCCAGGGAGCCTGGAGCTGCTCAGGCCTTTCTGTGGCTCTGCTGCACACAGCGAAATAAACAGTGGACAATAAGAATGTTCAGAATCCAGAAGTGAGTAAATATGGGTGCAGTAAGTATGTTTGAGCACTCTTTGCTTGCCTGTATATGGATACACCTTAAAGAGCACAATGTATGGATGGCATCAAATGTTCTCCAAAACCTGTACATAATGTTCAGTATTAATGGATTCTTTACACATGTGCAAATTCCCCATGCCATTTGCACTAATATAACATCATGGGTGCTGGCTTTTGACCTGTGTAGTGATAACAAGCCAGAAGGTCCCTGCAATTTTTAGCTCAGATTTTGATTGGTCAGAACAGAGGAGAGTTTTTCAGCTCACCTTAGTCCATCTGAATTGAGTTGACACACAGAGTAGGTGACAGCACTTCTGGAGCTTCTGGATTTATGTGCGCTTGCAGTGTGCTGTGGATACAGTGACGAATGTGCTCGCTGACAAGGCGGAAACACGCGAGCTAAGACTAATTCTCTAGAGGAAAGAAAATGCATAGTCTTTGGAAAAGATGACGGTCATTATAAAAAGGCCAAAAGGCCCCTAAAATATAATTCCAACCAGGAATAATTCATTTAAAAAATTTGAAAGACTTGAAATTCAAAATTGTATCGATTTCAAAAACAAGAACCAGTGCCCTCCAAAGCTGAAAACTTCTGGAAATATTGTTGACAAGAGACATCTACCCAACTAAAGGAAAGTAACTGTTGGCAATGCAGTGTTCTCATTTAAAAGTAAAAGAAGAGAAGTAAAAGCAATCCCACTGAGCCTGAACTCTCATTCAGCACACTGGTATTGCAAAAACCAAATGAATAAATGAATACACTTGCAATGCGTTGGATTTGTTGAACACTGCTGGGACATCCTGATACAGTAACATTGTGTCAGTCCTCAAGCTCAATGAGAAACTCACAATCTAAAAAGATTGTGCAGAAGCTTTTTTTTTTTTTTCTCAGTGAGAAGATAAGAGAAAACACATTTCAGAAACAAAAAACAGGAAACATTTGCTTGGACAAAATGCTAAATAATGAAGTAAATAAAGATTCAGTGTTTGGTCACATATATAACTGAGTTCAGACTGCAGACAATGATATAAAGTGATTTTTCTCTGGTAAATAACCACGAGTTGTTAATCCTTTTCTGTGTGTATTCTGAGTTACAGCTGCAGGAAAAAGTTCACTAGTTTCTGATTTTCAGCAGAAACCTCATCCAATTTTCCTAGAAGAAAAAGAAAAAGAGAACCCAACAAAACAAATGAAAAAAAAATGTTTTCAGTAAATGTTGATCATTCTTGAACACTGGCTTGGAGGAACGTTCCCTGTACATCATGGTGGGAACTGCTCACTTCAGGTCCTTCTACAACATTTCTGTTCAACAGAGGTCAGAACTTTGACTTGCCCAATCCAAAAACAAGAAAAAGATCATCTATATTCTTCTTTAACTAGGCTGTTGTCTTGCTGCATGACCCCCATTCACACGAGATTTGGACGTCCTGACATTTTTCTTTTCAAATTTGCTGGTACAATTCAAAATTCACAGCTCCATCAATGATGTTACACCATCCTGGCCCAGATGCAGCGAAACAGGTCCAAACCATGAGCACCACATTTCAGAGATCAGGCTGGAAATTCAGCATTTTCATCTTTCCAAACATCAGCCACATTTAATTCAAAAAGTACTATTTTGCCCTCATCTTTCCACAAAGCATTGTTCTGACAGCGTTCTGGCTTACCCACAAAATATTTAGCAGACTGCAGACGAGAGCAGTTACTTTTTCCTTGAAGCCCTGTCATGCACATCATTATTGTTTAGAGTTCTCTTGGTGGGAGACTCATGAACATTTATACTAACAAACGTTGAACTAATGAGGCATTTAGTTGCTTAGAAGTAACCCTGGGATCCTTTGTGACCTCCTAGACTGTTACAAGACTTCCTCTTGGAATGATTTGTTGATCGACCGCTCCTCGGGAAGGTAATGACGGTGCTGAATTTCCTTCCTTTGTACAGAGGCGGTCTGATTATGGATTGGTTACGTCTCTCTTTAAAGAACATTTTGTAGCATGAAGAACATCAACAAATTCTTGTTTGTGGGGAGTCTCAGCTCCAGAATATGGAAGAATCGTTCACTTTATATAGAAGCACCAAAGCTGGCTCAAATATATTTTGATGTACGACCTTTCAAATAAAAAAAAAAAAGAGAGAACAGTTCCATGAAATATCTTAAGGATAAGTTGTGCAACTCCCAGGCTAAACTCAACTACCCTCAAAAATATGATGAATCTCCAGTTATTGAAGACAAATAATTTATGGTAATATTATTTTTATTTTAAATGCATACAGTTTGGGTTGTTATATTTTTGTATGACCAGTGTTACACATGATATGATGTATTTGATAAACATTAAGTCTAAATGGTAGAAATTTTGACTTAAAAATAACATTGCCACATTAAACGACGCTTTTCATGTATAAAGCAGTAATTACCAGGACACACCGAATCTAGAAAGCACTCAGTCACAATTCTAGTAATCATATGCACAATAATACCATCTATATACAGTTCTGTTGTGTTGTGTTTCATCTCTTTAGAATCTAATAATGCACATGTCAGGGGAACCTGAAACAAAATTGATGAGGTATAGTATGACCAACGCTACTTTTTCACCTATTTTGCATCATAACAGACAACGTTTACGACATTTCACAGAGTGCTTAAACATAGCCTACCATGCCTCCTAGAACTACAACTGATATTTTATCGGATTTTTATTTTTAAGGCTTTATTATGTATGTTTAAACACCAAGTTTGCATCTGTGGTCCAACTATAAATTGTTTGGCAAAAACCTATTAAAAACCTGTCATAACTTGTGTGTTTTATGAATAAAATTCACATTGTGGATTTATTTAGTGTATTATATTGGTTTAGACACCGAATGTGTTCCTAACACTCACCCTGCCGTAAATTAGTTGGGTCCATAAAATTTTGGAGGCCTTTTTGACAGAGTCGCTCATATTTTTGGTTCCAGAAATACGTGGTGATGGACCTGTTCCTAAACTTGATTCTTGGATTTAAACAGATATGCGTAGCAAATTTGGCACTTCTATCATAAAGTGAATGAACTATTCTTTAAACAGAAACACACGATCATTGTTACAACCAACTAATTATTGAGATTTGTGTACATTTTTTTTTTTACCCGAGTCTGAGTGTCTTTTCATCTCTTTATCGGGACTGTCTTTATCTACTTTTTATGACTTAACAGGAAATGGAACTGGATGGTTATTTAGGTCATATTTAAGCGGAAAGTATATCAAAGTATATCAAAAATATCAAAGACTTCACAAACATTTCCTGCAACTGTACCTTCTTTCCTAAGCAGTCATCACACTTCATTATACTGCATTTTTTTCTGCTTTTTTCATCCCTGAAAGACATCACAAACTTCCTATCCTGACTCTAACCCTCAATTAAATTTTAAATTAAAGAATAAAAACCAAGTTTTATCCTTTAACCTCCTTTGATACACATGACACAACTGGTAAACAAACCCGTGTTAAGACACCAAGTAGCCCGCCATAAACCATCACTAATAAAACGCAGTGAAAGGAAAGTGGTGAGGAGAAAAGAGTGATTTTACCAATAGAGGTTAAAGCTTTGGTGAAAGGGACTGTTTGTCAAGTGAGAAACTGTTCCCTTTCATCTCTTGGGTGGAGCTGTGCAGCAAAGAGCTAAAATTGGTTTCAAGTGTGAGTAAGTGTCTGCTGCGCCCACTCTCATCTTGTGATAGATGGGAGGAAGTCCCCAGGGATGTGAGGCTGATTGTAACATAGGGTTGCTAATTGATGACATGGCTGGGTGTGATCTATGGTGGAGTGATGGCCCACCAAGTTGTAAAAGAGTCTGGAAGACTTCTGAAAACCGACAACACTCAATAACAAGGAATTTTCCGTTCAATGACTGTTTTTACCTGCAAGGGAAAAAAAGTTGTACTTACTCAGCTTGTGCCATTATTAAATCTTATATCAAGTTGATATGTGCTGCAGGTGTTGACAGGTTTTTGATTTTGTCTAGATCGTGAACGCTGACTTCAAACGTGGAGTCTTTGCTTTGGCACTGCTACTTCCCACCTTATTAGTGACATGCCTCGGTGCATTTCTTAAAAGTTGTCCAGAATTGCTTACTTGCCAATCAATGCTCTATCTACCCATCAATAAGAAAAGGTCAGACAAAAGCAGAAATTTCTAGCAAGGTTAAATATTGCCAGACAATGAAATTAAATAAGATGGTACCTACTTCTTACTTCCTCCTTTTTAGACCAGTGCCAATCTATAGCATCTGTTCCCAGAGGACAGCGCAAAGTAGCTCCTTGACACTGATTTTGCATTACTTGACAAAGAAGACACCCAAAGCCAAAGTCAATATTAATGTTATACTGTCTTTTCCAGTCCAAGGTGTAAACACACACATGCACGCACGCACACAAAGAAACAAACAAAAAACTTTTAGCGCATTAAAAAAATAAAAAAATCTATCACAGGTATGCTGAGTGCCCTGGGCATAATCAATCATAAACGTGATGTAATTCCTTAACTTCGAATTTGTATATAATGTTGAAGCACGGTCCCTTGGGCTTACCTGATCAGTTTCCATTATGTCTGCAAGATCATTCTCTGACATATTGAGGATGGAGGCAGCAATGGACTTGGCTTTGATCATAGACTTGGCTGAGAGGCCGCCCTTTGCTGCCACAGAGTTGGCCTGCCTCAACCTCCTCCTCTTCATCAACTGCTGCTTGACCTCTTGAACGTCTAAAAGTATTTCACTGGCCAGGGCCTGAAGGGGGAGGAGAAAAAGGAATAAAAAAAAGAAGAGGATGATGAAATGGATGTAGAAAAACAAGAGGGATAGCTCTGCCTGGCAGATGAATAAATGAAATTGATCAAGCATGCGCCAGAGAGGCCTAGTACATTATGGAGGAATATTGAGTTTGACACACTCAGATTCTCTTCGGTTTCGCCTCACGCTCCCCTGTAGGAATGTGGACCTGAGGGTTTGTTGCCCTGTCGATTGAAAGCTGAGGGAACAGAGCTTTGATATCAAACGCACCCCAAGTTTTGCTAAATTCTCCACAGACAGAGAATCATGCATCAGAGAGAGAAAGACAGGGAGCTACTGAAAATACAGGCATTCATTTATTTATTTGCTTTCTGAATGTCTCACAGTACAACAGGGCAGCATAACACTGTTAATAATTAAGCTATGAAGGGCTGTTTCAAATGGTGCCCAAGTGAAAGGCGAGCGAGACGAGGAAGGCCTGCGATGGCACAGTTGTCGGGCACTAAATGGGAGTTTGCTCTAAATACAGAGAGACAATTAAATGTTAAAACTGCCACTGTACACGAGAAAGTCAATAAAGTAAACTCCCCTTTGCTTCATTTTGAGCTTATTGATCGAGGCAATAATCTTCTGTATCATTCCCTTGTAAGCCTGCTGAAAAGCTGACCTTGGAATAGATGGTCAGATGAGGGAAAGCTAGAGACAGGAGAACTTGCAGTACACAAAACAAAATAAAAAAGAAACACAAAGTACAACTTCCTCTTGGACAGCAGAAAACACAAGCAGGCAAACAAGAAGCACAGTGCACGTACACCAACACAAACCAGAGTACAAACACAGAAAACACTCAAGGGCTTTAAAGTAACACTGGTAATCACACATGAGCAACGCTGAACCGCGCCAAAAATCTCCACTTCTCGGTCTTAATTTTACACAGGTGCACCAGGTGCAGTTTACAAAACCAGAAGTGGTCCCTGGTGGAGAATGCTGAGCGAGTAGTTAAAGGCTTGCAGTTGACATAATGCTTTTGGTCTATTAGCAACACTGAACAAAGACAGCGCTGAAACATTCAGAAATTTAAAGGGGATATCTGTAAGCAAGGCCATAATATACTGAATCCACCCGTCCGTCCATCCACCCTCTTTCCTGCTCATCCAGTTTAGGGTTGCTCAGGGGCTGGAGCCTATCCCAGCTGTCACATGGTGAGATAAGCTGCCATTATATCGCAGGGCTAACACAGAGAGGCGACGTCGTTAACCCCCGTACCGCTGTGCCACCGCAATAGCTTCTACTTTGATATGGGCGTAAATATTCAAGCTAATGAACAGAAGAAATAAACACCAGTTATTAAGGAAGAAAGCTTCAGTTCATTTAGGTCATCTTAGCCCCGTTTACCCCTAGGGAATACACAGCTTATTAAAAAAAACAGTTGGACATCCGATTCTTACATTTGCAGCCCAACAGATATTCACTCATTAGTCAAGGGTTAAATACTGTATGTGGAATCATCCAGAAGGAGATTAAGGAGTGACTTTATCACTCATTCTTACTCTGGGAGAGATGGCTGGGACTGGTGTAGGCAAGCGTTCACACATACAAGCTTTTGAAATACACAGATGGAAAATGTGTGTGTTTATTAAGAGGTCTTAGCCTGGCTAGTACCACAAACACTATGGCCAGAGGGCCAATTTAGACAGGACGAGGATCAGGGCATGGAGATGTGGATCAAATGAGCGGCTAAAAGAGATCCTCTTTGATAACAAACTACTGCTGAATTGGTCATGAGCACACAATGGGCCATTTGTAAATATAAAGAGCAGCGCAAGAGGAGAAAATGCTCTAATTTTCTTGGCTTATCTACCAACTGATAATAGAATCTGCTATTTAGCAGTTTATTACATACCCTATAAACGTGAATGAGGGGTTGCACAAACCCTGTTCACAGAATATGAAAGTCATATGTGGCTCTCAAACTCTCACAGGTAAATGTATTCATTGTTGTAGTTTCCTGCATATCTGAGCCCGACAGCATTTTCAAGTAATTAAAAATCACCCATACATTCCTATATTTAAAAAAATCAGTAGGGATGACTGGCCAAAAATTGTACTTTTTGTACTCTGCAAGAGAACAAACTCCTCTGTGTTTGTGTATTGTGGAGTAGTCACTACATGCAGGGCCACTGTTTAGCAGTTCAAGAGCAGTGCTTACAGCCTGGGGCGTGCGCAGGGGCCAAAAGGGTTTGCTGGCACACAATAAAAAAAGTCTCCACACACACAACACATACAGGTACAAAGAACAACAACAAAAAAAAAAAACAACCTCATAAAGACACAAACAGACACATCTATATACACACACACACACACACACACACACACACTCACACACGTGCAGCCCTCCGGTCCTGATCAATACATGACAAGAGTAAATCTCCTCCGGACGTCAGGCAGTCCAATCAAAGGGCTTGGTGTTCTTATAGGGGATCACAAGAGCCAGGGGGAGACAAACAATGATGTGAATCCTCAACAACAGCACAATGGCCCCAACAGCTTGGGGTTATGGGAATGGAGGAGACGAGTAACACAAGCATGAACTGTATTTTTATGCACATCTATATGTGTGAGTTTTTGCATGTGATGCAACTTCTGTTTGCATGCAGGCAGGTCTTTCGCACCATATGAATGTGTGTGTGTGTGTGTGTGTGTGTGTGTGTGTGTGTGTGTGTGTGTGTGTGTGTGTGTGTGTGTGTGTGTG
>JAVDPK010002924.1:100865-164907 GCA_034780415.1 Cichlasoma orientale | reverse complement strand
TGTGTGTGTGTGTGTGTGTGTGTGTGTGTGTGTGTGTGTGTGTGTGTGTGTGTGTGTGTGTGTGTGTGTGCAGGCTGTAAATCTGGAAAAGAGGAAAGGGTGAAGGTTTAGCTGTGCAAAAGAAATCAGAGTTCACATAAAGAGGCAGAACAAATAAAACAAATTCTTTTCATTTGTTTTTCTTGCTTGCAAGGACAATAGCAATGGAAAACTGGCACTGAACTGTGACCATATTGCACGTGATTTATGTGCACGCAAAAATACCTCACCGCTATCAATCTCTGGCAAGCCCTTTCCTCCTTTGACAGACAGGCGTCAGCTGAACAGAAGTGATGGGCAGTCTTTATCAGTTTCTGGCAGACACACACATAGACTGACACAAACACTGAAACACACCTCAAGGTGATGGATTAGGTCTAGACAAAGACAATGGTGCCTGTTCCCAGTGGGTATGCAGTATTCTTAGAGTGGTGGCCTCCACTGATGCAATGTTCCAATTTTATTCATCCATCTTCTGACACTTATGGGGGACCTGGATGTGGTGGTGGCAGGCCACGTAACATAGTGTTAACAGTCTTTGGAACTTTTGGAGGCCTTTCTGGGCCATGTGGTATCTGTAATTCCCACAGGGTATTTCTGGCTATTCTTCCAACTGAATATGCCCAGAATAACTGAACAGAGAGGAATCCAACAGAAACCTGAACTGCTTTCTTTTACTTTCAAAAACAACCAAGACGTTCCCTTAATCAGCTCATGTTTTCATAATGGAACAAACCTCTGGTGTCTTAAAGTGTTATCAGTTAGTTCTTGGGTTGAATCCTTTACAGATGTTCTTCAGAATATAAACAATGAGCATCTTTCTCCACAAGCAAGGCACTGCACCAGGGGCAGTCCGTGGAGATCTCATGCTCTGTCCTGAATAAGTGCTGAAGCATTTTCATTCCTACCCTGAATTTATGGTGAATTTTCCAAAGTGCAATCAAATACATATATTAATGTCACCAGTTTAGCATCCAGCCAAGAGTTACGTACGGTTGAAATCTCCTCCTCTGCTCCTGAGTTAATACCGAATTGAATAATGGCCAGAAAAGCATGATCATGATACGGCGAAGGCGACCGTCCAACCTTTTGAACATAAAATGTCATCAATTCATATTTTTATCCTATTTGTGTGAAACTTCATCCTATTTACTGTAACGATTACTCAGATTCTTCCCGCTGCATACACCTAGACCCCGAATGCCCAAAATATAATCAGTTCATCCTCAATTCCAAGTGAAAATGAAGAGACATATCAAGCTCCCGAGAACGGGATGGATGGACAGACAGTGAGAAATCACAATGCCCCCAGCTACAGTACGGATGTTGCCAGTGCAGAAGAAAGTGTGACTCAAACCGCTCACACACAGTGTTATTCACTGTACGCATGTACAAGGGCAGAAAACTGGAAGGCTTCAGATTTATCTGCATTCTTTTCTCATAATCGTGAGATTTTAATAACCAGATTTTGTTCTCGTAATTATGATGCGTTTGTTGGTCATAATTAAGCGTAAGGTCTCCAGCATTTTTTCCCCTTGTGCGCACACAAAACACTTATGCGCATCTCATTTGTACATTATCTACAGTTTATGTTTAATTTTCTGTATCGGTTCTCAGAATTACTAATGACTGGCATAAAAATGTTTATTAGTCTACAGGTGCTAGTGACTAGACACGCATATATAATATCAAATAGGATGCCAGGGTAGATGTGAAATAGTTGACTTGTCACATGAACAGCCAAGCTCAGTAAGTGGGTGACGTGTCCTGTACCTAATGGTAGGGAAATTGTGTAGTCAGTGGCTTTGACAGACATTTGACATTTGAGACTCTTGGGCTGGTGACCCCTAATAAACAGTACAAAGAGGGAGCTGATATTCAGCAATCTTTGATGCAGTTCTTTTTTAAATTTACTTGGATCCTCAAAATTAAACCTTTGAAAAAAAAATCCTACATGCACCCCTACACGTAACCTTCCAACACAATATCACTACAACTTAAAGCTAGAGACCTTGCAAAAACACCACACCACAGACTACTGATTTGAGATGAGACTATACAAACTCTGGGCTTTTGGGCTCTAATCCCTTGTCCCTTTACACACTACCTTGATAAAAGAATGAAGCTGCTCCAGTTGGGAGTAGGCCTGGCCCAGCTGTCTCTGAACCCTTTCCAAGGCATGGGAGCTCTGCTGGGTCAACCCCTCCATTTGCTCAGTGGCTGTCTGTTCCAGTGCAGCTAAAGCCTGCTCACCAGCTCCCACACGAGCCTGTAGGGCATGCATGCGCTGCTCCTGTGAAGAAAAAGCGCATGCAGAAATGGTCAACTGAAAGCAAACAATCTTCTTTTGTTTTAGGGGGAATAAAAGCAGAGAATCCACATGGGTATGTGAGACATTTGTGGAAATTGCTTTCAAGCCCCTGTGTGTAGGATTTCAACAATTCTAACTTGGTGACTCTTTGTGACTTACTGATTTTCCAAGTTGATATTACCACAAATAAATATATATACACAAGACTTTCTAATATTACCAGAGCTATAAACACCATCTAAAACTATTTACTCCACCTGTTTTTTTCCCACCTTTTTAATGTTTAATGTGATGTCATTCACTGTTAAAATGCCTTAAAGATCCAGTGATTTTAAGCTGTTAAAGTAAAAAACATAAAATATTAAAAACTTTTCTGACATTGTGTAAGAAAAGGCCCAAAATTTTACAGTTGGGGAAGATATATGTGGACTAATAATTACATATTTTATAAACGTGATCCAATATAATATAAATTATGTATAAAAGTCCTATATACTGTTCTTTGAACAGATTGTCCATGATTGTCTAAAGTGCTGCTTTTGAAAAAAAAAAAAAAGATGATCCAGAGCCTACTGTAGTGCAACTTTGCAAATGTGACAAACTGTGTCTGATTCAAACCTTTTTTTCCAAGTCCTCTTTCAGTTTTGCGCAGGAGGCCTCGTACTGGCTTTTCTCTGTGGTCGCCACATTCAGCCTTCTCTTCAGAGATTCGATTAGGGCCTTTCTGTTGGTGGCCTCCTCTGATAACGTCTTCACCTATTTAAAAAAAAAAAAGGCTGAACAAGGGAGTGGTGCATCTGTATTTCTCTTCTACAGGAAACAATCAGATCATATATTCATCTTAAGTTCCATTCAAATCAGCTCAGCAACCACGTGTTCTGTAATTACACTTAACAGCATTAGTCTTCCAGGAGACAAAATCTCTGGGGCTATAGGAAACGCTGAGTCACTATGCTGAAGAGCCTCAAACTAATTAGATGCAACGATGAGTTGCGACATGCACCTTCTTTTCTAGCTCCTCCACCTGTCCTCTGTAACTTTTCTCCATTTCCTGCAGGAACTTGAGTCTTGTCTTCAGGTCCTCCACCAGCTGCCTTTTCATGCTCACATCTCGCTCTGTGTGGCTCAGCCTAAAAACATACACAAATAAAGGCAAATACCAACATATGGCATGAAGCCTAAATGACTTTACACAGATAGCTGCACAGGCGCATGTACAGCATCTACATCGCAGACTAAACACAGACACACACTGAGACAGACACATAACACACACATGCAAAACTGGCAGGCACAGTGTCCCCGTGCAGTACATCAGGCATGACAGCTCATTATGACAACTAAATACACTGGCATGATGCTTGGGTGAGGGGGTGGGGGGGCTGAAATAGGGATGCATATATAATTCTAACTGGCATATATTAGAACAAGTGCTCTGGCAGGGAATGCCGCACTAAGTGTGACAGGGGAGTCCTCTTTGACAAACGGCACTTTGAATCAGCGGCGACACTACTTGAAAGCCTAATCAAGCATTTAAATGTTTATTATTTTCAGCTGAGCGCTGCACCAATCATATAAAAACACACTGGCGGGGGGACCTGACTTGGGGACGACGTGTTATAAAAGGGAATACGCTCTAAAAAAAAAAACTAAAAAAAAAAACGTTGTTTGTTTGCGTGCTGTGCCGCCAATACTTCCCTAAAGAGAAGCAGTGTGTCTGTATTATAAGCGGGTAGTCTCTTAACTGTAACAAACACAGTGCTTGTCACTTCCCATTTCAATAACCCGCAATATTGACATGTTTAATATTCCTGCATTCTGCAGCGACACCTCGTTCTAAATGGTCTCAGTATGTTTGCATGTTTTATTCTGTTTTCATAAAAGGCAAATAAAAGCTATTTTCATGGTTGTCTGCACCTTGGGGAATTGGAACAAATAGAATAAAGATCATAAGGATGCAGTTAATTAAATGGTTTTTGCTGGGTGTCTTTTTTTTTTTATATCAAAGATGTAGTAGATCTCTTAGCTCCCACATGCATCATGGTTTGTGTGTTTTAAATAAACAGATGACGCAATGCCAGAGCAAATGCTTTCGTGTAAGTAAATGTCCCTGCCTCCCTAGGTGGATGAGTGCCTGAGGGCAGACTGGTTAAATAAATGTGAGCTTGTCCTATTGGAGTGACATTAAATTAAATGAGAGAGGAGTCTAGCCTGGGGACTTTGGGGGTAAAGTAGCGCTGGCTGGTTACCCCATGGATTTGGCCATTAATGAGAAAACCCATATTGAACCTTTCAGATGACTGTCTGGTGTTGACTTAAAGAGTGAGAGCAGCAATAAGAGCCCCACCAGCTCCCTCTGCCCCAATGCTAATGGCAATTAGATCGACAACATTTATTTTAGATGTTCTCTTCTTCTGCACCCAAAAAAGAATAGAGGATAAAAAAGAATGAAGGATATATAGAGCTTCTGCCGGAGCGTGTGATCTCTATTTATGAGTGTTAGTGGAAAGAGAGAAAGCGAGCCTCAAACTATATCCCGATCACTCACGCGTTTGTTCCCTTTGTTCTGTGCTTGTTGGCAATATTGTTCATCAAACATGCGTGTATTGTAATGATAACAGTCAGTGGTCTGAAGTACGTGTTCGTAAGAGTGAGTGCAAGCGCACATTTCTGTGTATGTTGTTAAGAATGAAGTGCGGGTGGACGTTTCATGTGGCTGATAGACAACAGGGCTAAAGATGAAAGAAGCAGCTTCATAAATAAGGCAGGGCCATAGTGCCGGATATTGACTGAGGACATGCCGGTGTACTTTGAAATTCATTCGCCCCCCCCCACACACCCCCTTTCTCTTCTTTTAGGCGAAGCAGCCTTGCTCCCTGTGTGTGTGCTGAGATGTATATTTCAGAGACGTCTAGACATGTCTTTCATTCTGAGAAGGGGTCCCTCCATGGAGGCAAATGGAGTGGTAGGCTAGAAGATACAGCAAGTAATGTGTGCGTATGCGTGAGTGAGTGTGTGACAAGAGCTAGAGGAGGCTGTCGCAGAAACACAGCTGAGGGATGCTCACTCTGCCTGGCTGTGATCCTCGCTGCTTTGGTCACACACACAAACACATATCCGCTGTGATTGTACACATGCCCTGGATGCATTATTGAGAATGGCAGGCAGAGGACACAGCATACTAGACAAAGGGAACAAGAGGGAGGAAAGCCAAGTTGTTCTCTGTACGTTTTTCTCAGTTCAAATATGGGATCCTAATGCAGAATGATGATATGTGCCTTGTAAGTTCAAATCTCGACAGTTTCCCTAAGTGAATTGTTTATAGCCATATGCATTATGACTATGTAATGCAGCGGGCGCCACAGTAGGTGAACCATGTAACTCACTGGGGCTTGTGGCCCACAGGCCAGAGTGATGCTGTGTGGGTTTTAGTGTCATGGGCCAAAATGGTCCCTCCTGCGGCACACAAACAATCAATACACTGCTTTGATCAGCATTCCACATCGGCTACCCACGTAAGCAACACCACATTACATGACACAAAAGACACACACACACACACACGCGCGCGCGCGCGCACAAACACACACACACACACACACACACACACACACACACGTTTAATCAGTTGTTTTTATTCACTTGCTCAATAGAACATGCATAATTTCACAAATGATTCACAGATACAAGAAGCATGTATAAGAGGAGTGCAGCAGACAACAGAGCTGCCACATGGTGGAATCAAACACTACAGATGAGAGCTGCAGAGATTGTGCAAACATGCAGACACGGAGAGATTGAGAGACAGACAGAGAGGTCTGCAGGAAGAAAAAAGAAAAGGAAAAAATAAGAGCTGTGCTGCAGAGCAACAGTAAGAAACACAAAGGAGGAGGAAGTAGCACTAATGAAGACAAAAGGTGGGAAACTAACTTATCCTGCAGCTGGCAGAGCTTGTCCTCCTTCTCCTGGAGCTGGCCTCGCAGGGCTTTGTTAGCTGCCACCTGCCTCATGACCTCCGCACTTGCACTCTGGGGGGAGGGCACACAGTGTGTGTGTTTGTTAATGTGTCTGAGTGTGCGTGTGTGATTGGGGGTAGGGAAGGTTTTCACGACACAGCTGATGACAGGTCAAACACAGCATGCCACCTCATTATAGTTACAGTAGGAGGGTGGAAGGTGCTAAAGGAGGTTAAGAGGAAAACCGTGTTATTTAAAGTGGATAAGGGGAGTAATTAGTAAAAATAACAATTTATAGGCTTAGAGTGATGAATATGTTTTGGTCAGGAATGTGAACAAAAAGAATAACCAGTAGACAAAAAAAACAAACACATAACACTAGAATATTTAAAACATTGACCCATAAATGTTCTGTACACTAAGACCATTACACTGGAAATAAAATACAGCTGTTTTGTGCTTTACTCTAACAAAGATGCACGGCTCACGGTGACAGGTTGGCTTCTGATTTTAAGCATGATGGATATCTGAACCTGCAAGTTCACTTTTGTTAAAAGGGCCCTTGTCTCTTGTGGGAACTGCTCCAACAGAAACCCTTGACAATGTGCGGGCTCGGTGCGCGCGCCCCCACAGCGCATCCCTCGCCTCTCCCTCATGCTGTCACCTGACATGACTTTCTCGGGCGTGTGTAACGACAGCGGCAATCTGCGCAGTGACACTGATGAGCAGGCTGCTGAGAGGGTGATAATACTGTGGTACCACTCACACCTCATTCCCTGTGATGTAGGGCATGTCTCTGCTGTTACTCCCCATTTCTCATCTTTCTGACAGGCACTCCGAAATAAGATCAAATGACAGGAAATGCTAATTCACGTTGAAATCAAATGTAATTTCGAGTGATGTTAAGTGTAAACTGAAAGGCACGAGAATTTGGTTTTTTTTTTTTTTTCCGTATCCAAGCACAACTTGAAAGTAAAACCTTGACAGAGTTTCTGCTGGAGTTTTTCAACTCCTCGAGGACTGCGAGCGCTTCAAACCAGTGAAATGTTAAAGTGACTCAGAAATACTGATGTAAATATATGTGAAATTCTGTACTGTTAGACTGTGTGCTGCATACGACATAGCAAATAACAGAATGAAAGACAGAAAATTCAAACTATAAAGAATTTAGAAATTACATTTTCTCACTATTGCCCACAAACTTGCATGATGTGCCACAGTGCATCTGAAAATGGATGTAGTATTTCTCTAGAAACATTTTTGAGTCCTATACCACTAATGCTTCAGAAGTTTTCCTTGTTATTCACAGTATTCTCAGGGACTCAAGTTTTTTAGTGCACAAAATTGGAAAATAACACCATCTTTAATTCCATCCTCCTATTAACAGATTTACCTCATAAGGCATGCACAATAAAAAAAAAGGGCAATTCATTAACTCCATAATGCTAACCTTAAGTTTGGCTTGAAGTTGTTTGACCTCAGCCTCCATGGCCTGGAGGGCAGGGTTAGCCGGGGCAGGTATGGTTCTGCACTGGCAGCAGGGCTCTGCGTTCACTGGTGCTGTTGGTGGTATTGTAGTTTGCGGGGGGAATTTGATCTTCTTCCACTGCTCCAACTCCATCTCCAAAACCTTTTTCTGCTGCTGCACACCAACCAGGTCAGAGGTCAGCTTCTGCGGGTTGACCGACAGACAGAATTGGTTAGCTAGACTGGTGATGATACTGCAACCACACTGCTATTAAAAACCACAGAAACACAGATTTCTGTTACTGGATGGTGAGTGCTCAAAAGTAATAGGCGACTAATATACAGCTACATGAACTGATAAGTTTTATATCAGTCCAAAGCCAGTTTATCTCCCTTATGATGCAAACCTTATTACTCCTATAAGAAAGCAGAATTCCTCTGACTTAAGCATCTTTATTTTAAATTCACCTTTCAGAAATATAATAAATGCAAAGACACAGCAAACACAATTTGTTTAAAATACTGTATGTGTTATCCACGGGAGAGCTGCAGGCTCTCCTTTAATATCTTGTCTGAGATAAAATGTCTTTTTTATGCTAATTAGGAGACAGATGATGCTGTTGCCCGGTCAATAGAGCCTAATTCTCACTGTAATTGGCATGCATAATAAAGCCATCATGCAGAATCAGAGAGCACTTTGGAAAAGAGGGAGTTCAGTATTTAGTCAGTGGTTGAGTTTATATTAATGAAAGATAATGCAACTAACTGATCATGTACAATTTACAGTGATTCAAAACATAACTATATGAGATAAACACTTTTAACCACATGCGTGTGGTGGAGAACAGCAAAAATTTGTTTCCTTATTATTAGGAAATATGGGCCACAAACCTAACGCTGTGAGTTGGAATCAATACTGCCACAATTAGCTGATTTAATATCATATCAAACATCAAGAATGGTTAATGGCACAAACAGGAGACATGATACATGAAGGCATTGCGCTGCACACATAGGGTAAATGTTGGAACACACACACAGAGCCACACACACACACACACACACACACCCAAGTGAAACCACAGATTCCCATGGGTTTGCTCTCTGCTCCGCATACACGGAGGTTATTGATATCTGGTTGCTGGCTGACACCTTTTAATAGAATCCCTCCTGTTTTAGGTTTCCTCCTCTCTGTTGAAGATGCACATGCCATATCCACAGGGAGGGTGGGAGCGCGCGGGAGGAGCAAAGAATAAAAGCGGGGCTATGGGCCCCGGTGGCACTAGTGCAGGAATTAAGAGAGGCATTGATGACGCTTCCTGTAAGACAGGCTTTGATTTCACAGGCCATTTTCAGACCTGGTGAGAGATGACACTGACGTGGGCTGATATACTGGTGGTTCCATTAGGCCAGCAGAGAGGACACCGGTCTCTCGTTCCTGTGAGCAGTGGTCTCACTGATGCTGTTCCAAGTCATCATTAGTAGAGACTGAAACAGCTGCAAGCTCAAACACACACACACACACACACACACACACACACAAACACACATATATATATGAATGCATGCAAACTGTCATGCACACAGTAGCCAAACTGAGTTGTTAATTATTAATTTAAATAATGTTTGGAGCTTTGCTTTCTTAGGCGATTAAATTTGGAGCGCATCTTTAACCCTGTGATAATCCCTGCCCCTTACATGTTAGAGGAGGCTGGTAAAACTTCGAGAGGAGATGTCAGTGCACTGCAAAGTGAGGTAAGTGAGGAATTAATGACAGACCAAGACAGGTAATCCAAGTAACCAAATGATCTTGTGTTTGGATGCTACGCATGACTCGCACATTTCAGCAAGAGTTAAGACCTGCCTGGACGAGCATGCACTGTGAGTTTTTAAGTTTCTTTGTGCCACTTTGAGAAGCGACTCTAGGTTTTTAAATGCTGAGTTAAAATTTTCTTTTAATCTGTTTATTTCTCTGGGCACACTGATGTTTCAATATAGCTAGATACACGTTATCAGCAATTGCAGTTATGCCTGAAGTTGACACCAAACTGCTGAACACATGTTCTAGTCTGGCTGAGATAGCTACTGTATCATGTTTTTGTCACAGATCTAAATAGTTGTCAAAAGCAAAAAACAAAACAAAAAACAACTTAAGAATACATTTAAATCCCAGAGTTCATACTCACACACACAGAAGTGGAGAGGGGAAGCGAGAATGGAAAGAATGAGAAAATATGACTTAATAATGGAAGGAGGCAAGGAAAGGAGCAACAAGAGAAGGACAGAATGGCGAAGGATCAGGAGACAGAGCAACACAAACAAGTTTCTGTGAAACTGCCATGCTACTTCTCACATGATGGCCCCTGTGGAGGCTGTCCTAAGCCAATTACAAGCAGAGAGTTTTAGTTGGAGAGTTGGCCAGGACCGGTTGGAACAAGCCCAAAGTCCATCACCTCTTGGCCTTTGCAGAGAGGGCAACAAGACCTAGCTTTGGCCAGTCAGTCGGCTCCAACTTTCTCAGGTGGAGTGGCATTAATACTGCAGGAGGAAAGAGGAAACAAACAGGAAGACAACAATTCCCCCTCTGTCCACTCATTCACACAACAGTGTGTGTACATGTGTGCCTTTACTGCTGTGCCTGAGTCTAAGGTCTCGTTGGACTTCAGCAATCAGATGCCTCCGTGGGTGCAGAAGGGCCACTTCCCAGGTAGCAACACTATGAGGGCTGCACTCTGGCCCGTGTGGGCAAGTGTAATATACTGTATCTGTACTATTCCACAGTAAGTGAGAAGTAAATATACTGACATACAGACAAGAACACACACACCTAATCAAGAGTCCAGTGGGCCTGCGCTGGCTGCTGCTGTGTCTGAATTCACCAAAAGAAGTTTCTGCCTGCCAGATTAACGACTCTGTCTGTCAAAGTGTTGGTGTGCGTGTGTGTGTGTTTGTTTGTCTGTGTATGTACATAAGTTGATGTGTGCAAGGAGCACCTGGCAGGAAAGATACTGTTTAGGGGCCAAAGCTCTTGGTGTTTTATTTATACTCTTTACCAAGTCTAAGAGTTTTTTACCTGGAGGCACGTACTAAATAACTAAAAGCTGTGTGGCACTGGATGTAGTCACCGTGTGTGTGTGTGTGTCTGGGAACACGATTGCTCAGATTTGGAGAAACGTAACTGCTGGTGACAAAGATTGTTGTGGAGAACTGGCTTGCTAAAACATTCAGCAGGAGGAGACAATGGCAGAGTCAGAGAGAGAGAAGGAGCGTAAGAGATTGTCTTCCTCTCTACTGCCCTGTGGTTCTGACCTCCACAGACAAGGGTAGGCCTGTCAGCCACACTTATTAAGCATGATAAGGGCATGCTACTGCTGCACTCTCAGCCCCAAGAAAATACAAAAGAAACACTAAAAGAAAGACAAAGATGGGAAAAAGAGAAACTTCCTAACACTTACAATTGGCTCCCCTCCCTTTACTCGTCTCCCTGTTTTTCCCAAGTTACCTGCGTGAGCTGCTTGCTGCTGCAGAGTTTCTCAGTGAGGGAGTTGAGCTGTGCTGTGATCATCTCATTGGCCCTTTGTAGCTCTCTGGCTGAAAGCATAGCATCTTTCCTGGCACTTCGCAGTATGTCAATGTGACGCTGTAGAGACTCAATGCGCTGCTGCAGAGAAGAGGAGGAGCAGCGCTGGGTCTTCACAAGCATCCTCTTCCTCCTCCACCGTCTTTTCTCTCCTCTTGTCCCACATTCCCAGGGCTCATGCTGTTCATCGTCTAACAGGAGGAAACACACGCAGCCGCCTCAGAGTTGACATATGCACAGAAAGCCTCAAAATCCCAATTTAGAAGCTACTGCTGAGAGTTAACAGGCGTGCATCTTTGTGTATGCAAAAGTGAAAACTGTGATAGATTTAACAACCTGAATGATTAACATTTTCCATTTTTAACCAACTCAGATGTGCCAAGTTATGAAGAAAAAAAAAAAAAAACACAACAAAAAAACCCCACAAAGCTTGTTAACTTCTCAGATACTTGTTTCTTATCGACAGCACGTAAATACACCGGGTGTTCTATCTGATTCAATTAATAGTTGATTAGATTTCTGTAATCGAGCACGGGTGCACAAAAGGAAAACTCGTGCTACCTCGGGCCAGAACAGGGGGTTGTTTTCTGTTGGATTCTGCTGCCGGTGCTTCTGTGTTTGAGGTCGGCGAACACCTGTAGGACTGAAAGAACAGGAAACCCAGTGACAACGGAGAAAAGCAGCTGTTTAATGTAACACAACAGTTGACACGTTGCGCTTCCTAAGATGCAGCTCATAACGACACCATGATCACAGCGTGTGCTCAGCTTAATGCGACAAGACAAATCACCCCGCGCTTTAATAATTCACCTGAGCATGTTCAACCGACTCCAACTTGAACACCTCTCAGCGCAGATATTACTTCTGACAGATGCTTGCAAATGCCTCCTTTGTTCAATCACCGTCTGAAAGCCCTGATTCACTCCTACAGTATGACGTGTGTGTGTGTGTGTGTGTGCATGTGCGCGAGTGTAGTCATTTGTATGCAAAAGTGTGTATGCATGTGTGTTTGTGACACCTCCCAACTGCACCATCATTTGTAGCGACATCAAAGAAAGGCCCCCCTACCTCACTCCTTGCTCTCTGCCTACATTCTTTGTATGGGGGACAGGTAGGATTTGATCAGTGCCAGTTTTGATCATGCATGCAGAGAGGAAAGGGTAGATGAACCCTTTGGTTTGTGACATACAACGTTGTGAGGGGCTTGGGCTGTCAAAGCGATGAGCACAGGAGGAGCTGATAGGCACATTTAGCGGATCAGGACTGGGGAAACTGAAGGGGATCTGAGATAAGGGCCCCGACAGCTCCCAGGTTATATTCACAACAACCATCTCTTCTCTACTTTCTACTTTGCTTCTGTGCTTCTGAAACGAGAAAAAGAGGAGAAGAGAGAAGGCAGCACATCTTTAAAGGCCCCTCTCTTCGTCTCTCCCCTTGACGGACTTTTCTCTCAAGGGTTTGGATCTGCCATGTACAGCTGTGAAGAGGTTTGATGTGGACAAGTGCAAGCGTCCAGGCCTAATGATTTCCTGGTGTGCATTCACAAAGGCTGCCCTAGTCTTGTGACTAGGGGAGCCTAGTCATGGTGGTTATCATTTGATGTAAACTAATTATTTTCATCCATCCAAATACATCCAAATTTGAACACTTTGGTTGAAACTGTCATCATGTGTAAAGCATGGTGGAAGCTCTTTCATGGTTTGGTCTCCCCAGAGTCAGGAGCTCAACACTATGCAGCCAACATCTAAAGAAGCACTTTGGAATGTCCTTCAAGAATCCTGAAGATTACAAGAAAGCTTGCCTAAAAGAGTTCAAGCTTATAAGCTCATGAGAATTATACTGACTCAGTTTTTGCCTTATTTACTGCACCCATTTAAATTTTTCCTAGCAAAACATAAAGAAATAAGGGATAGCTCAATACTCAAGCTTTAACAGAGTTAATATAGATTTAGTTTGGTATGTTGGTATTCTGTAGCTACTGTAATGTCACTGTAGACAGTGTAATTTACCTAATTTAAGTTTTGAGTGTGATTGCATTTTTTAATATAAGTCCATAAATTCGTTCTCATTTCTTCCCTTCAACTCTTAAAATGCTAAAAATGACACTGATAATTAGGACCAATTAGAGCTATTGTACATGTATACACTAAACCGTTAAGGCCTTCAGTAATTTAATAAGGGTTTGGAATCAGTATTTTCAGGATTCAGAAATTTTTTAGGAGCAGTCTTATAAAACAAGAATAAAAATGCTCTATAAAACTAAACAAAAACTTGCAGGCCCTTTTAAATTCATTTAAAAACTTCTGACTGTATGTTTATTCCTTTTTTAAGTCCAAAGACAAAAAGACAAGAGCAGACCAACCTGTCTATTAGCGTGCTGTCTGTGAAGCACTGTCCCCGAGGGCACGCTGTTGAGACTGTCCGAGTACTCCTCAGCGCTGTCACTGTAGAGAAAGGTGAAGTCTATTACAGACTAGAAGTTGAACCCGCAACCCTGGTTCTGAAAGTACCACCCTTGGACAAAAATCCAATTTACCTTTTATGGTTGATTTAGTTGATATCAAGCAAAAATATGTGCATTTCGCCCCCCTCCTTCAAACAGAAAATCAATGTCCCATCCAATTTCTGAGCTGGAAGTGTAAATGTGTGTGTAAATTAAGTGAAAAGCTGCAGTGTCTGGTGCTGTTGGTGAATGCATCAACATGTATGAGAGCGGCTGTGGCCTTCATTAGCCCTCTGTGTGTGACAGACATGTGTGAGAGGCACGGCTGAGCGGAGCCAAGCAAAGTTGCATCTGATGGACGCACGGTAAGGGCTTCCTGAGACACTGACACACACACACACACACACACACACACACACACACACACACACACACACACACACACACACACACAGGTTTATTGACAGTGACCTTTGACGTGAAGGTGGAAGCCAGTGACATTTACGCTGGCGGGTTTATTAAGGTGGGGCCTGGGAGAAGCAGCGGAGGTAAAGACCAGAGAGAGAGAGAGAGAGAGAGGATCTAACTGGAACATGACAGGGCTGGGGGGCTAGTTAGGGTTAAAAACAGTCTGGAAGGGGCACAGGGACTTTGCTGAGGATTATGAATCACCAACATTAACATCAGGGTTACGTGCATTTGATGGAAAAAAAATGCTACCTGCATCATCTTGGTGAGGACACTAAACAGGTCTGATTTAAATTTAGTATTAATAATGTAGTTCTTAATTAACCGCATTAGCTGAACCTGTTTTTAGTGAACATGGGGAAGATCAATCAACACAAGTAACTGTAACTGTGTCCACAGTCTTAACCAGCTGTTCTTTAGCACACAACACACTTAAGAATGCTGTACTGTCCTATTATTGTGATAAGCTGGGGAAAATGGGTGTTATATGTGGTGCTTCGATACTATATGTGAGGACATGACTGTGCATTCACACGCTGATTTCAAAACTGCATGGAGCATATACAGGTAAACAGTTATGTTGAAACATAATGAATGCGGATACTTACAAACAGGAAATGAGGTATAAAAAAATTCTGTCCTCACTGCCATCAGATTTTCCATTTTATGGACAGAAGCTCATCTCTGCCACGGTAACTAGTAAATAAACTGCAGAGGCAGTTATTTAACTTAGAGGGAAAAAACCAAGAACATTCCCAGAGAATGATCTATTCTTCAGCTACGGTGACATCACTGACGTTTTGAAACCTTGAATTTGGTATTTAGACCAATGCCATCTTGGCTATTTTGAAACCAGATGTGATTTGTAAGGGATGGATCTGACTGAGAACTGACCACATATGCATTCCCCTACAGTAGCAACTTGTCAATCACAGGTAGTTACCAACAGCCTAAAGCATACTCTGAGCTTTTCTATCTTACTCTGCATGGGAGTGCAATTTGCAAAAATTACTATCATGTTAATTTGGATTTCAACTACTGACTGAAACCATAAACAAATTAAGAAAGTATTTACTGAGCTCATAAATCAAGAGTGATAATTGGACTTTCTTTTGGGTTGTGTGTAGAAGTTATGTCCATCTACATCTACGCTAATGTTTCCGTGCTGTAACGGATCGAAAACCCTTTCTAACTCATGGCTCTAGTTTAAGTGAGAGATTATCTTTTCATCCAAGCACAGTGAATCACTCCAGTAGAGTTTTTAGAGTTTGTCTTTTTTTTTAAAATTCTTACTATAATTTGTGGCCCAATCATCTGAGATGTACTGTCCTGCAACATTGATCAAGAGACTATGAAATGTAAAAACACATAGCCCTTATTCCGTCTAGCATAACAGAATGATTCAGTAAGATACTCTCCATACCTACTTGCTCTTTTTCTGTCCTGCTTACCAGCAAAACTGCTGATCTGCTCAAAATGGTCAGCTGCCTCCAGTAGCTCAAAACTTGAGAGAAGGTGCCAGAGGCAGTGAGAAAAATAAGGTAGGGGGAAAAAAACAAAGACTTGTCAGTAGCCTTAACGAGTCTGACATTTTTATTTGGCGCTATTTAGGCCAAAGCTCCTTAGGCAGAAATACTGTACTTTCCAGGAGCGTCTACCAGACATACAGTATTTGTGAAGAGGAACCCAACAAGATAAGAGGCACAGAAGGCTTTACAGTAGTAAATCAGTTGACAGGTGCCTTAAATAAGACAACATCTCAGTTTAGGCCCCTTCTTCACAAATCCACTTAGATCCTCCTCTCAGGTAAAGCGTTTATTAGACTGCTGCTTATTAGCCACATGGAGTGGTATTAGGAAAGCAGGGCATAGCTACACCCAGTCCCCGTTAAACGGCCTCATGCGGATAGAGCTGGGGTGGATTAGAGTCTGATGAATTAGTTGGTGAAGAGGTAGCGAGTTAGAAGGACTGAGCTAGAGAGAGCGGGTAGAGAGAGGCGTACCGGGAGAGAAAGAGAAGGGAAATAAATATCAGCGAGTGTTTGAAATCAAATCATTTCAGCCATCACTCAATAGATGTTGGCTCAGTGGCTTTTTTGCATAAAACATACATGAAATAATTACTGTCGATGGTTCTTAATTTAGAGGGTGTTAAACAGCTTGTAGACATCTGGTACTGATCCGAGTAGGGTCATTCAAAATTCATCTAACCAAATTAAGGCGAGGAGCTAAGGAAAGGAGTGTGAGATGGAAAGGAAGTATATGTGTGTACGTGTGTGTTGGGAGGGGGTTATGGGGTGGCTGGATGAAATAAGAGTAGCACACACACACACACACACACACACACACACACACACACACACACACACACACGCAAATTTGTGAACTGACATGCCACAAGATAACCAACATAACTAGACGCAAGGTGGGATAAGCTTGTGAGCATATAACGGTCGGTGTGGTGTGTGCGCGTTTTTTGGTGGGGGAGGGAAGGTGCGGAGTGGGTCCTTGCAGGGGGATCCTTAGTGCTGTCGGTGGGGGGTAGTAAATATGCAAAAAACGAGTAAATTAAATCAAACTGCCAAACTGTCAATTTTGGGGTAGCATGACTAGTGTATGAAAATGGCATCACTGGAAGGTATCAAGTCTTTGGCGGCCCCTTATCCCTGGGCTTTTCTGGCATTGGTTCAACTCTGTGTAGAGAGGTGGCTAATTTTGCATGCAAATTTCAGTCAATAAGCTCCAAGCGAGGCGTCCCAGGATATTTCAAAGGATCTGACAGTAGTTTCCCCCTCCTCTCTCCTTCTCTCTATCATTCTTGCTCACATTCTTCTTTTGGCTCCTGAATACCAACTAGACAGACAATGAAATTCAATCACCCATTTGCTTATGCTTTGCATATGCACGTTGTCCCCTCGATGGTGTGCCCCCCCCCCCCCCACCCCACTATTCAGCCGGCCCACCCGCTCTGCTCCAAGCACCTAAAAATAATGAGGGGGGGTGGTGGGGAGAGTGACAATATGTGTGTGAGTGCGTGTGCATGTGTATCATTACCTTTCTATGCTCATGTCCTCCCACTCGTCTTTAGCAGCACTGGAGCTGGGGCCTTGCCAGCTGATGGCTTGATTGGCGCTGACTCTTTGGTGGCTGCGCTGGCGTAGCAGACCTCTGTGCCTAGTTGTTTTGAATTTGACCTTGCTGCTAATGCTGTTAGTGATCCCACCTGCCCGCACTGGTCCTGCTGCACGATTCCTATAGAAGTCCCTCGCCGCTCTGAGAATCCCCAGCTCCTGTCTCAGCTTCAGCCGCTGCTGATGAACCTTGGTAGCAATTTTCTGAGATGAGGCCAGCTGCGCTTCTAGAGCCTTGATCTCGCTACAATGCTGCTCCTCCTGGGCCAGGGCTTGAGCATGGGCTGCCTTTTCATGAACAGCTTCCTGGGTTCTTAGATGATCCAAAGAGGCTTGGAGTTTGTGGGCCAAGTCTTCGTTGGCCTCGAGTAGCTGCTCTTTTTCTTCTTTCAGCCTTTCTGTCTGCTCTTGCAGGATTATCATTCTTTGCTCCAGTTGATCAATCTGAAAAAGTCACATATGGGGCTTTAGTGGCACAAAATAGTCAATCTTTTGCTTGTGTATCTGTAGTTTTTATTATACTTACTTACTCTCGGACTACTAGTGACAAAAATAACAACCTTTTGTTGTTCTACAGTCTCCTGATTTGGTGGTTTTCTTCTCCGCTGATATTTTCCCAAGTGTGTAATTACAGTTTATATGCTGTGTCGGTGGGGGGTGGTGAGGGGAGCAATACTATCGTCCCCAGTCAAACAAGGTTATGGACATCTGACTGGCACCCCCTTACCCTGATCACCTTTAACTACACAGCAACCAGGAGCACTTAGTCTATTTGTTAGATCTTTGGTGGAGACTATTTAAGAGAACAGTGGATGCCTGCTGGGTTTGTGCCTCCAGGCAATTTTTCCCTTTTATTTGGTTCTCTCTCTGCCTGCTGGTGAAGCCTGGTACCCTTCAAACAAAATTAGACGGCTATCCCCACTCCTGATGATTTACTGCCATGAAAGCTTAAGTGGTGGGGGGAACATCCATATAAGCTCATGCAGGCAGGGTTTTAAATGTGTGTGTAAAACATGCCTACAAACCTACAAAATCTACATTAAATCAACTAGTATTTTCTGGGGTAAGTGAATTATATTTGACAATTTACAGATTATTATTTTCTTTTACTGAGAAGTCAACTATCTAGTTGACACTTTACTTGGAAATTACTACACGACAATTCTCAAAAGCATATGAACATCTTCAAATTATCCTTGAAAGCGCAAAACAAAAATTTTCTGAGAGATGCCTCGCTGTGCTCGTGGCTGTGTCGGATTTCCTTTATTGGCAGTGACAATGAACACTTAGTGATGGCACAGTGCTGTACCTTTTTAAATGACTGCTCCAGTCGACCTGAAAGAAGAGAAGGCTTTTTCGGAGTGCTGCTTTTGACCTGCTGCTCCTCTACCACTTTGTGAAGTAGTTCTGCAAAGAAGAACAAAGCTCGTTATTGTGACACGTTGTGTCAAATTCAGGCTGCTCAATCAATAGAATAATTATAAAAAGGGTACATTTAAATCAATTAGCATTAGTAAGGTCTAATTTCCTTCCTGAGGTCCAGTGTCTTTTTTTTCTTTTTTTTGTCAATCAAATTGGAAAAATTCCTAATGCTGTCTTCATATGAACTTGGAATTCTTTCGGCTAAAAATGCCTTTGGTTTCAAAAATCTGAAACAGCCCTTTAACTTCAGATTAATAGAAAGGTGTTTTATTTAATAGTCCGTGAGGAAATAGGAAAACAGGGCTCAGAAGCACACACTGGTATACGCTATGTGCAACTTCTCTCTGGAGATCTAAAACAAACGAAGAGAAGTGCTTGAATCCCTCGTGAATACACAGCCCCGGGCTGCACGGCTTTGTAGTCCACCGTGTTTCCCCAAAGGACTTCTAATCTCCACAGACAAACATGCAGCTTTATTGTGAGAACTTCAGTAATGGCCCTGGCAAACATACGATTTAGACTTTATGATACCAACAGGATGCATGCAAGAGTGCAAGTGCTCAGGCATTTGATGCACGCATATTCACGAACACATCTAACACAATCTAACAAACCTCTGTGTCACTGCTTGACATACAGTCAGACATCTACCTGCTGAAGCAACTACCCTGCCTACCTATATGGGAAAGGGCAACACATAACACTATAAAATTTACTGCTTTTCATTCTCTCTTGTTAAACATTCCTGACGGGATGACCAAAATAATTTGTACAATGAGGCCCGAAACATTAAATATTCAGGACCTTGACTTTTTAGGTCACTTGATCTTTTGGAGAGTGAGTTGGGGGGAAAAAAAGCGGCCACAGAAGGAGAAAGCAGAAAGAGAGAGGGTCATGCTGTAAAGAGCTGCTGCTCCCTTGCTTTGCATTGATGCTTTGCCCAGGGAAGTTTGTTACTTTGAATTAGCCTGCCCTTTTGTCTTCCCTACATGTCACATTCAATCAGACAGAGCACCAAATAGGACAGGAGGGCTGCTGTGTTCGCTGGGTACATAACCAGGTTGGGAGACAATTATCCAGCTCCAGCACTGGTGGCATGGGAGTAGGCACCTCAGCACTACCTTGATAAGAAGACGTGGTGGCTCCCTAGTCACCCACTGTTGAAGGAGGTTCTGGCACTGCGGCATACATTAACATCCCTCCCTTGTCTCCTCACAGGATGCACAAAGGCCCTGTTCCTTTCATCTGCTGTCTTTCGTTAGTGTGATCCTGGTGTGAGCGACTGCAACTTGCATCCTTTTGATCGGGTCAAAGCGGTTCCTCAGTTGTGGCCATTCCCCATTTTTTTCTTACTGGCAAATATACCGGGTTCAGTCTAGATTTAATATTAAATATTTTACATATTGCCACAGTGATTTAACAGATTTATATTTTTTGACTCACAAAGTTTATAGTAAGACTATCATAAATTCCATTAACCTGATATTCTGGAGACTACAACAGTGGATTAATTTAGTTACTGTGTAGAGCCCAACGGATTCAGGATTTCTAAAACCAATACTGATATTCTGATATATCGGCCAGCATTCTTTCTTTCAGATACACAACACTTGTTATATGTAGTTATATTATATTTGTTATATGTAGTTACTCATTTACTTTTTTACGCTCTGTCCAACTACGGTTGTTGTGCTTATGGCGTTCCAAACTCATGTTCCCCCAACAGGAAAGTTGCAGAGTGCCCTCCTGTGGATAAACTATGCAACATCAACACTCATAACATGGTTGAAGGGTGTTTCTCCCGTCTCTTCTTTACTTTTTAAATTTTCATATATGGGCTATTATAAATGCAGATACCAACAAATGAGCAAATAGCTGATATCGGCCGATAAATCAGTACAGCTCTATACCCGAGACCACGCTCGGTCACTTGAAGGTTAAGTGATTCTTCCCAGGGGGAAAAAAAAAAAGGTAAAACCAAGCATGCGCTTCCAACAGAGGCTGCTTTCTCATATTCCTAACTAGACTGCCAACAGAAGTAGAGCCACTATTTTAATTAGTGCAATCCTCTAAATCACGTGCTTGCATCTCCAACAGACACCATCACTGGCTGTGAAGAAAATTAAAGTGATATAGAACAGATCTGTTATCGAACTACTTAATTATGGTCTCTGGTTAAAGCGGTCAGCATCTGACAAAGCTGCAGATTGGATTAAAAGCGATGTTATTTTTAACACCAGGAATGATACATGCAGACAAGATGGACACTACTTGATGTCCCAATCAATTTGCCAGAAGTTGATCAAGTCTTAATTGAGTTGTCCTATGAATTCCCCTGGGAACAGTCTCATTAAATCTGCTCAATAATACACATGGCCCTGACCAGACCTGTGCTTAATTAAAAAAAGAAGTAGCATTGTAAACAACAATGCCTTAAAATTAAAGAACACTGTGCAGAATCCAGTTCTTTTAAAAAAAATTTTTAGACATATTGAAACATACAATAAATTAAAAAAAAAAGACTGAAGAGAAAAAAAACGGTAGAACGATTGATTGGTCGTTTTTAAGGTATTTCCTGTCAAACATTTTAATATGAAGAACTAATATGAAGGAAAATGCTCACCTCGGTGTTCATTTGCAAGACAGAGGTGGAGCTCCTTTACTGTGGCCCGGTCCATGGCAGCCTGGACTCGCAGCATGTCCAGCTCTTCTTCCAAGCCGGCTCTGCAATCACACACAATATTAAATTTTCTTCACACAACTGTTACGTCAAATCTATGCCTTTTAAACACGGGTCAATAATTTTTCAGAAGTTGCCTGCTTCAGAGATAAAATGTGCTATTTCATTTTGATGGATTTTGATATGCTGAATCCAGATATGACAGTTAAAATAACTGATAGGCTACCATTTCTAAGGAATTTAAATTGTTTTTCGTGATTACATTTTATACCTATGTACATTGTTTAGATGAGTTCAAATCATAAATTGTAACCTTCTGTCTTCACTGCTTCATATGATCCTATTTCACCTCGTAACAATTACAAAGAAATCAGAAAAAGGACCATAGAGAGAACAGAATATGAAACATTATATTAGAAAGCAGAGTAGGGTTATTCCACCTCAAGTTAAAAAAACAAAACAAACAACAAACAAAAACTGTATTGAGTTTATTTAGGGCCCAGCCTGTCAGGCTAGGTCAAGGTGGGATGTTGTGACATGGAGAAACATCAATTACCAAGAATAATTTCATTACTTGGCTTTATTACGTGTCAGTCTGCACAGGTCTCCATGACCAAAGTGATCTAAGTAGTTAACAATGGACAGCACCAATACATGAAACGCAGGAGGTTACAGGCATTTCACAAAATATATCAACGCCCTGCGTTTATGGTTCCTAGCATGCATGAAAAATATTACTCTTGGGATATTTTCGTTTGCTTTAAAAAAAAACAACGAATCTTTCTCTGCAGTATTACAGATCTTCCACTACTCGGAAGGTCAAATTCAAGGCCAGAGCAGAAGTCAAAAGGCCAAATAGAGATAATATCGTAAGATTTGAAATTAGACAATTGCATTTCAGTGTTGATTCAATTCCAATTCAGACGAGCAATTCTATCAAAATCTGATGAGCAGTTTATGAAGAATGGCCTTCTGAAAAGTAGCACCTACAACAACCTGGGCAATTTTTGCCATAAATCAAGGGTCAAAATGTATTTTAGTCCTTTCTGGTTTCAATTCAAAACCAAGTCTTACTGACTCAGTACCAAAATCATACAAACTAGAGCCAACCAACAATTTTAAGCATCATTTTCAGTTTCAGTGACCCAAAATTGATAAAGTTTCACTACATTTATTTCCAAAGCTTTCTGGCTGTAGAACAGTGAAATATCAACGGAATAACAAAGAAATGTGAACACACAATCAACACAAGCACTGTGTGATGAGAATCTTTTAAATTTTACTCTGAATTCCACTGTGGAAGCCATTAAATGCAGAAACTTTTAATGGACTTTTTAACTTGAATCTTATGCACTGGCTTCTGTCCCCCCCCCCCCCAAAAAAAAAAAGCGAGAAAAAAAAAGAGATGACATGGTGAAGAAATCAACTAATTAAAATGCTTTTTAATTCATCTGGAAATCAAAGTGACAAGCAACATGAAACACCAAGGTGGGAAAGTACAGTGTGTAACTGTGTGCGTGTGTGTGTGTGTGTGTGTGTATCATAGCAGACAAACAGACTGTAAAGTGTGCCCAATTACCTCTCTGCAATTAGCTTGATTCCTGCTAAAGGCTAATTATGTGGAGCCATGCTCTAGACTTTGCACTTTCAAGTTATTATTAGGACCCCAACTGAAGTCTACTGAGGATACACACAAGCCCACTGAGACAACCACACCTGAAACACACACCTAATTTCCCTCCCCTCTGCTCCACAGAGTCAAAGAGAAACGCTAGAAACAAGCTCCTACTATAGTGGCATTCTTCCCTCAGTTAACCTCATTACAAAGGCAGGTCTTCCTTCTGGCTGATTCTTAAGGCTTGTGGTAAGCTGAACAGGCATGCTCCATTATGAAGCATTTGAGTAGTAAAAGGGCATTTGTGGTAAGGGTGAATTATGATGAGCATAATGCCAGTTAACACAAACTAGACACCTGTTTCAACCAATTTAATTTTGTTACACCAACCAAGAGATTTTTCCAGACATATGCCAAGAAAATTACGTGGGAGAAGTTATCGGCATAGCAAAGGGATGGGAGGTAATTAGCATTTTAGTCCACACAGTCCAGCAGAGGCCTAGTCTAATAGCTGACCACAGCCTAAATAAGTACACAAACGACTCTCCCAAAGGGAGTGAGGAAGCAGATGGATATGTGTCGCTCTTCTATAGATTTTCCTCCATAAGTGAACTCCAGTCGATGAAGCCGAGGCACTGCCTTATGTGTCCAGGCTGTTAATGGGACAAATGAGCTGAAATATGCAGTATGCGAAAGGAGCCTGTTCCATCTCACGTTTCTGTGGATGCTGATGGTATTGATGCTCGACCGAAGCTCATATGTAAAACTTTCAGTTTTGTTGAAGGATAAGCATAGTTTCTCAGATGAAGAAGAGATTGGATTTCAGATTGAGTTCATTGGCCAGGGGACTTCAATTTCACAGCATAACATCCTGTAGATGGAAGACTACTGAAACCTGTATTCAGTAACAGTTGTGGCAGACTCTGCTGGTATCTGTGAGAGATGGGAAATTAACAGAGCGAGCGGTGCTACAACAGCAATAATACACATCTGGTAAGGTCACTGTTAGAACTGACTGATATTTCATTTGCTACACTTGTTTTAGTTTTAGAGTTAAATATTAAATTACCTGAGTCACAATGTTACAGTTTTTGTATGTAGAACTGCATTATCTCAGTTCGTACAGCCTCTCCCTTTCCTCCGGGGGTGGGGGTGGGGGGGTCAGAACTATGATTTCAGTTTAGGTGATAAAGCTGTTTCCATTGAAGCCGGAGGTGTTTGGTGCTACAGAACCTTCTCCAACTCCTTCAGTGAGTAATCGGATATGGTAATATAAAAAAAAAGAGCAACCTTGAGAATTAGAAAAAAAAAATGTTGAGGCAACACTGTATAATTGTGGCACAAGCTAAAACTCCACCCTCAAGGAGCTATGTTTTAGATCTGCATCACACACCAGCCTCCACCTGAAACAAATTATTTCGCTATCTTTTCCCCATGTTGCACTGCCTCTAATAGCGTGCAATTTATATGAAGTGAAGCCATGTTTTCTTGTCATACGTTACATATTACTAAGGAGAAAATGTTCTCTAAAGCTGTACCACCTACAGAGTACTTTGAGTTTTGTTTTTTTTAAATCAGGATGATAAATCAAATGAAGCTAGCCGGACAATTTTCAATTCCCTCTCAACTTGCCGCTTCACCTAAGGTTAAAAAAAAAAAAAAAAACACTCAGCAGGCATAAAAGCAAAAGAAGTTTCTCGGCAGAAACTAAACTAAAGGCAACAGACAGGTGTTATGTTTGCTAATGATGCGGTCTACAATGCAAGTCTGTGTCTCACGCCGCTCTTTTGGACCTGTTTTAAAAAACATTTTCGCGCTCACGCTGTGCTGGTGCTTCAGCCATGAGCTATCTACTCCATGTCATTTGATCTCATCTCTACATGTGCTGGACTGAACACAGCTTAGAGCACAAACTGCCAGCATTCATCCACAAGGGTGTACAACACAGCATCGTCGGCAGCCATTGTGATTTCGCACGCCAGCCTTGGTTTCTCGCTCGGCACCGAGCGGGGAACAGGGTGAGAAAGTGAAAACACCACTGGCATTTTCACCACTGGGGAAAGAATCTTGTTTCTGGGGTGTGTGGGGAGATTCCCCCATGGTTAAACTCAGACTAGAAGGCTGTTTGTTCATGGAGGGGAGTTTCGGTGGATAAGCCACTGCTGTCAGCAGAAACGGTGACTGGTGGAGTTCACGTTCCTCTGTGATCTACTTTAGCTGTGGGCAATGCAGCGGCAGCAGCTACAGCGAATCTCGAAGAGTTTGGTACTCCTGCCACAGGCCAATCATATGAGAGGTAAATGGGGATTTGTGTTACAACCACAACCTAGGATGTCCGCTGTATTCATGGTTTAAGAGGCTTGTTGATGCTGCAAGGTATCCTAAAATGAAATCAAACAATATCAAAATGGTGTATTTTTTTTTAAATATGGGAATGAGAAGGACTTTTGCTCAAGTAAATACCATTTTGTCCATCGACACCAATTTAAATGTGAGAGGACACAGACACACTATATTCTCTACTGTATGTATAAATAGTGTTTGTGAGTCTATACTTTGTGATCTGATTTTGTCTCTTGATAAGATCAGATAAGATGGGACAGTAAAGCAACATAATTACTAGCTAAGTGTAAAGATGGCTTTTTAAAAAAAACACAGTAACCGACTTGCCAAATAATTAATGAGGGAAAAACCTTAGTTGTCTGATTTAGGAAAATGCATATAACATTCTGTTTGTGTGTCTGTTTGTGTGAACAAATGTGTCCCTCCTCCAACTAAGCCCTGGTCCGGGAGGCAAAAGACTCTCATTACTTCTAATACCTCTTAGCAAATCAAGATGAAACGAAAAGAAATAGAGGAATATGAGGGTAAACTTTATTAAACTTAATTAGAGTCAACGTCGCTTATTGGGGAGGTTCACGTCCATAATGGTCACTCTCTACAGAGGAGCACTGCAAATGATCTCAAAGGCTTTTTCCCCAGTAATCGCTAGCTAATTTATGCTTTGATGTCGTCTGAGTATAGCATCTTAAGTCTGAGGGTGCACTGCATGTGTTTATTCTGTTTATGGAGCCTAAATAATTCCTGCCTCTTTTTACCAACAGACCTTTAACAACAATTAACAAGCACGGACATGGAGTGCCGCAGACAGATGCATAATGAGGCAGATAAAATGATCCCAAAGCGAATTTTCTAGCACACCCTGCCCACAGTTGCTTTCCAGCCATGTACCACCACCAGAAGGAAATAGTCCTTGGTGTCAGTTAGTTTATTTGTCTTATTATGTTATTTTTGTTTAAAAAGCATGAAGAAAGATAAGAGATATTCTAAACAGGTTTAAATGTTGGAGGTTTAGATGGCTCTTTATACTGGACGTCATCTGGTTATGATTAGGTTATTACACAAAAGAGATTGTATTAAACACTGAAAGCCATGAAAATGGTCCCTTATGATGAACAGTTAACCATGAGTTAACTTAAACATCATGGAAACATTAATACTGGTTCTTTCACTTCCAATCCATAAAAAAAATTCTTAGTCAGCCACTGAGAAATTAAAGTCGTACTAACATTTCCACCAGTGCCTGGACAAGACTGTTCAAGTTTTTGGATATTTAATCCTTCACTTGGCTGCTCATCTTTAGATTTTGCACACCAAATTTCACGACAGAGTCTCAAAGTTTTGCAAGTGAATCTCTTTGTTACTAGTTTTAGTCAAAAACTAGTACTTTCCTAAAAAACAGATTTACAAGACAATAGATTTACACTTCAAATTGTGATATAATTGGCCATATAGCCCACCTCTAGATGCAAGCAGACAAGTACAGAAAAATGTACTATGTGACACTGGTGACTGTTGAAGCAGCACCTGCAAAGGCACAATGCTAGCTGCTATTATTAGAAGGCTACTGGTACAGTTGGATAGATGGGTTGTGATGAAATGCAACATAACCATGAATGAGCAGAGCTCAGATTATAGCCTAATACTGAGAGGTGTTAAACAGAAAGAGCAGTTTTAAAAAAAAAAAAAAGGAAAAATCTGTTCATATTTTGACATAAGTGATTAAGGGAGATAAAATAAAGAGGAGCTTGAGATGCACTGTGTCTTCCCAGCGCTGGCAACACTGCCAGCTGTAAGGGAGCGCACAAGCTGAGCTGCGCCAAATACAACATGGCATATCACATCACTAAAGAGAGAATGCCCTTTAGAAAATTACAATTAGAAAAATGGGCCACCACATTTCAATTTCCCCCCAGGGATATGCTTTCTGTCTTCTTTTTTCCCACCATATGCCTATGATCTAAGCTCAGCCCCCACATTAAGAGATTTACACTTTATACACGTCTCTCTAAATTTAATCATATGTAGTTAAATCTCAGGAAAATGGAAATACACGTTTTTCTTTTGTGCTACACAAAAAGCAGGGTCCCCAAATCTGGCACACCACCTTTTAATGTGGAGACTTGTAATAAATATTTTATTTCAGCATTTAATATGTTGTATATGAGTAACTCTGTATCAATGTAATTTTCCCATTAATGGTTCAATAACTATATGGATGGAGTGCTGTGGTGTGCATGTATGGACTATGTCTAACAAGTTTACATATCTGGGCAATATTCATATAAACTCCAGCCTAAAAAAATAAAGACTCATTCAAAAACATTTCAAAACTCAGCAAAAATGAGTATCAGTAGTGTGTGCTACCCAAAAAGACCTTTAATAATGTTACATAAGACATGTTCCCTGCTACTAGTTCATGCAATAGGTGTTTGCTATAATTTTCAAGTAAAAAGTTGTCAAATAGTAATTTGTTGCTTAATGCATCCTTAAATTAAACCACAGGGAGCTTATAAATCAGCTAACAAAACAGAACGGACCCATTTCACCTTCCTCCTCAACCTGCTATTCAAGTGCTTAGATTACAGGGGGCTGGTTTTGATAACCCTCTCTTAGTGCTTTGGGGACCTACTGTGCATAAGTTATCTGAGCAATATTCATTGTGGGAAATGGTCATTTGGGCCTCAAGACAGTGCTTTACAAGTGCTGTTTTTGGAGAAGGTGAAAGAAAGCATCTGTGAATGATATGACAATGAGGAAAGCAAATGAGAGACAAATGGAGTTTACACAGACACTCTCCTCTAAAGTCAGTCACTAGGCACTTAAAACTTAATAAGAGGCCTTTATTTGGCCCTAAATTTGTAGCTGTTATGAGATGATTAGACATTAATGGATCATTGCTAACACTTACCTGGCAGAACTATTATAAACACATTAATTACAGTACTACAGCCGGTGGAACAACAATTTCTCACTCCTTGCCCCAAGTGTTTCCTGGCAGTTACTTTAGGGTAACAGGACCTCTTTGATTTGTTGCACTAGGATGGACTCATTCAACTGAAATTTGCATTGTGAGTTGCAGAGAGGTAAAGCTGTTTGGTTAAGCTGACAATCTTTTCACTCCTGCTAATTCTCACAACAGGCAGAAAGTGAGCAGTAGAATAAAGATGGGAAGACACAGGGAACCCGCTGAGCTGTACGTGTGCGAAGACGCGCGGCCGGGAACTGAGAGTTTTTTTTTTTTTAAAGTGCAAGTTAAGAGATTTCAGCCAAGTTTACTTTTCAACAGCCACCGTGGTAAGGTCACGTCTGAGGGCCGGGAATGGAGGAAATGAGGTGGAGTTGGTCAGGGGCACATGAAGGGGATCAACACCAACCCCTAAGGACAAGACAGTTACACAGCTAGGAAAGAGGCCAGCAGCTCTCCATCCCTTGTGGTTTTCCTCGCAGGTCAGTTCCAAGGAACCTGCATGTTCACTGCGGTCTGTTCACTTCCACACGCCCCGCCTCTGTACTATACAGTGCTCGGCTCTGCAAAGTTCTAGTTGTGACCAGGCAGGCAGGCAGGCAGACGGACATCCCTTAACAGGCAGCATCAGCGGCACTAGGGCTGCTAGCCTGTAATTAGCTCGGACAGCTCAGGCTTGGAGAGAGCCAGCCGGGCTATATCATAATGAGCTCAGCTGGGATTAGGAGGACAGGGCAGGGGGGTGAGCAGAGGGGAAAGCAATGAAGGGGGTGGTGGTGGGGAAGTACTAGAATTCTGGCCTCAGCCTACTGCAGCATCACAGAAGGCCGGAGGGAGGCAACTGGGAAGACAAGTAGGAAGAGGGTAAGGGGAGGTTACAGAGGCACAAGATAGAGAAGGGAAGAGGTGAGAAAAGGTGAAGGCTAGGGAAGATGGGAGAGAGGTAGACCGTGGCTTTAGGCCAAGCTTTGTGTAGCACCGCAGAGGGTCAGTGTTAGTGGTACGGTTACAGGGGCTTCTCTAGATCAAACAAGACAATGGCTACACTACATCCAGAGACAGACTAAAGACAAAAGCAGGAGCAAAGAGAAAAAGTAACAAAGAAATAAATTAAATGAAAACGCATCTCTTGCAGTAAAGCCAAGCTGGGATTGTCAGAACTGTCACTAATCTCTAGGTGCACATTTGAGCCAACAAGACTTCCACAACTTAAAGACTAGAAGTTTGTCTAGTATCTCGTGGGCACTTAGTCACTGTAAAAACAGAAATACAGTTATACAAATGCTACTGTTTCATGAAGACACAGCCAGGGATTCCAATAATGTGACTTTTTACATCCCGCAAATCGACAGTATGTGTACATTTTGGAGTAGAGAATTTTACAAATGAGCAGAAGCTAATGATTGTGCTTTTGCCTTTGCTGAATGGTAATGACGTGGAGGGTTAGACGGATGCCGGGAAGACGGGAAACACGTTAATATGAATACAGACAAACAAGACGGACAGTGGGAGTGCACGTCAGCATGTGTATACTTGTAAGAGAGAAAAACAGTTTGTGGACTGTGAACATCCAGTAGTAGTACTATCCATTTTCAGGCAGAGAATTTTTTTTTACTGCAGGTGACTTACTTTTCAACGGAAAGTTTTCTGGTGAGGTTTTTCAAGTATGCCAGCTCGTTCCATACAGCATCACTGTCCTCTTGCCGTAGCTGCCAAGACGCGGGACGCTGTATCCTTCCACCTGGCCTACACACGCACACACACACACACACACACGCACGTACACACAATATAAGAAGACCAAAATGCAGATGTGGAGGGAGGCAAATGCAAACATATAAATTGAGCAGGCTCACTTGGCACAAATATGGACACATGGAAAGAAAACCTACTAACAAGGGAAAATCGTTGATACTGTACATTACCTTGCTGCCTCTGGCCAATTCACTCTGGGTAACAAGGCCCCTTAGTGTTGCTCTGTTTTTGTTATTCATCCATCTTTAGCAGTATTCAAATGAGCAGCCTTGACTTTGACATTTCAGTAGCAAATCATGTACCGACGTATGCATGTTTGTTAAAGCCCAGGGCACTGCCCGTGTGGCAGGGCAGTGGAGCATTCCCTGTGTGACATGCAAATGTAAATAATGGCAAAAACACACTTGCAAACGAGGTCATTCAAATGTCTACACCTCACTTATGAATACTTAATGACACTTTGTGCTCACTAGCTGCCACCTCCATTGAACTTCCCATTTTAAATCACACACAGACACACTGACACACACACACACCATCTCTACTGCCCCCAACTGCATCCCTGCACACATCCAATTCATCAATCAGCCAGAGCCCAACACATTCAATTCCAATTAGCCTTTCATTTGCAAACTAAAACAGGCTTTAGTGAGAAATCCGCAGATTGCAAAAGAAGCAGATGAGAAGAGAATACCGTTTTTGTCACGCACACAGACACACCAACTTCTCATTTTCACTCAATCAATGTGGTAGAGGTGTGGAAATGGATTGTGAGGGTCGCTGTTGCGGAGGGGTCCTTTTCCCGTGGTCATTATTGGATATCTAGATGCCGCTGCGCTACGCTAATACTAGTTAAACCCTGGTGCCTGGGAGTTAGCAGCTACTGAGGAATGGCAAATGTTTTCATTTAATATTGCTAACGCCCCTGTGAGCAATTTGAAGCCCTTTAACTTCTTTGTAGTGCATTTGTGTGACTGTACATGCATGCTATGTGTGTAGTGTGTTAGCTTCCCCGAGTGTGCAGCTATTTAACAGATTATCTTCCTGCACTCTATAGGCACAGAGACTGACATTTCTCTGGAAGTGCACAATGAATGAAGCCAAGCCTATATTAAAAGTGTCTGGAGTAAGTACAAGAGCTTTTACCCACAGCTGTTTTAATCCTCTCTGTGTAATTTTTGCTTTGCAGTGTATCATCTGCATTACTTAAGAAAGGTGCACGAAGCTTTATTAAGTCATGGTAAAGCTTTATACATTTTAATTTGTTTACAGTGGGCCTAAAAGCTGTTGAACATGGAGCCATGAGAGAGCCATCTTCTTCAGGCCTCAGTGTATCCTCCCTTATGGTATCCTTGTTTCCATTATTAAGCAGGAGGAAACAGAGAGAACTTTTCCATGCTGCTGCGGCTAATTGCTCTGAATCAGGGGGAATCTGTTTATGGGCGCAACTTTGATCAGAGTACGGATGCTTTAATAACCTTTAATTTTATTTGCTCACCCCCATCATCCCCAGTCTGATTAAAAAACTTTTTCCCTTCTCTAATATAAATAAGAAGTTGGTTTTTTTCTCTCTTCTTCACACCATTTTGGGAAAATATGGTGGTGCAGTAATGGTGAATGGCAGGGTGATTTCACTGGGACTGGCCAACTGCACACTGCCTGCATACTGATGAGCCGATGGAGTGTTCTTCTGATATGCGATTGGTTGGTAGTTCTATTCTGGGCGGGACTGGTTAACACACACACACACACACACACACTGCTGACATCTTTCGGCAGCTGATCACAGAGCAAACGATTGTCTAATCAATAATTTGCTGATGAATGCTGAAGACTGATATAAAGCAAAACTGTTGAATACAATTTGTATTTAGATGAAGATCTGATCACATTCTCTGAGTAAGAATGGAAACATTCTACTAATTCCAATGGACTCTCAAACTTTTCCTGCATATAAATTTTTTATATTAAAAGAAGACTTCACAAGAATACAATACAAGAAATACAAAGAGTTCACCACAAGGTGCTGGCATAGGATTAGACTTTGCCAAAGAATATCTCAAACAAGCCAGACCACTAAAACAGCACTGTTGAAACGAACATCAACCGATACGAGGATGGTAGGAGGAGGATCCCCTGTTAAGAACAGTAATGCAAGGCTTTCAGTGTCATGTCACAGAAGTACTGCCAATTACATTTGAGCCCAGGAAAACAGGTGACTGTGCACAAAAATCATAATTCTGAAACACTTCATTTGAAAGTTGGTTCAGCCCCATGAGCTGAAGCTGAACTTGTGCCAAAAATCATTTTGAATTTCCTGTGGTGGTGTACAGACCAAATATAATGAAAAACTGTGACACTGTCCAAATATTTCTCAAGGCAAAAGACACACTCCATATAAGTACATACATTTGTACAGGTATGTGAGTCACAGGTAAGGATGGACGCACTTACAGCTTTATTGTTTGGTCTTGAAGACAAAAGGGGAACAAAGCCGACCTCCCGCATCTTTCCAAAAAGGCAACAACACAGCATGGAAGCTGTTGGGAAATCCCTAACAAGCTCGAAATGCAATGAGAGTCAACGTCTATCCCCGCTGACTTGTTAGGCCCCTGATTTCCTAGCACTAATGGGAGTATTTAAGTCATCTTCTATTGTCTCTCATTCAGGCGGGCATTACCCCAGTGGGTTTAACAGCTATTTAAGGATGTGGCTTAAAGCCAAATGAATGCCAAGATCATAACATTGAGTGACTGGTTGGTGCCAAGGAAGACACTGACTGAAAAGGGCAAAGCTGCCTATTGCATCAATTTCATGTCAAATCACTCATGAAACACAGATCCACTGACACTGATACACCAAAATCTAGCATCAGGCTTTCTATACTGATAACTAAAGCCCTGTTTTCATTATTGCACGAACATACATGTTTTTTTTAAACAAAATCAATGTTATCATGCAGAACATTTTATTGATAACCTGCTAAAATTTATAACAGCATCACAAAACGTTGCTGAAGCTCTCTCTACATGGCCGTCTTTGTTCCTACCGTCTGAGACACATGCTGTTGAGCCGCACTGAGCTAACATGAGCCGAGTCGAGCCTAGGGCTGAACATGCTCTCTCACTCACTCCACTTTCACACGGGCTCACATTGCACTGCTGTTGTCTTTAATTAACCCAGAGAGAAAACAGCTGACGGGGTCAACACCTTGCTCCCGCACGGCCACCACATATATATATGCACCTTTAGCTACTCTTTGAATGGTCTCAATGACGCTGGTGGAGAAACAAAACAGACAGCAAAGTGGGAAAAGACGAGGGGAGACAACACGAAGAACGAGACCGTTATGTTAATGACATTTTCCAGCACATTTTCCACTTTGAGTAAAAATCCCGTGGTTTCTGGTGAAGATAACAGCTCGAAACAGGAAATGGCCCTCATCCCTCCTCCCCTTTTCCAGCCTTCCTCCACAGGCCTTCTCAAACACCTTGCACCCCCAGGACCAGACACCTCCAGCCTCTGGCTCTCACATCTTAATGAACGCTGAGGGAGAAGAGACGAAGAGCACATACACTTGGCACAAAACGGGCCAAATTGACTGGGCTTAAAACCTCTGAGCTTTTCAAAGGCAAAAAGAGGAATTTCTCTCACTCTCCCAAATCCGGCACTCAGGTCTTGTCAGACAACATGTGGAGAGCAATGGGGCCCTAAGACTATTTGTGAGTGGTTTCAGGGGGTTGTAGTGTTTCACAGGGCTTTTAACATAAGAAATGGTGAGTTATGTGCTTTGAAGTGTGTCTTACTCACCGCTGCTTAGTGAAACTGGAGGTTATCCAAGTTGCTTTGTGTATGCACACAGGCTTTATTTTATGGAAATGCAGGCTCCGTATATTGTCATTGTTCACTAATTACTTATAATCCCAATTTCCTGATGTGTGTGATGAGTTTTTTATTAAATGTTAAAAGGTGTGTACTCACAAGCCGTTTGATTTCTCCGTCTCTTTCAGCTGATCTCTGACCGCCTTGTAACTGGTCTGAATCAAACGCAGGCGTTCACGGCGTTTATCGTGAGCTCTCCTCATCTCTTCGTTCTCGTCCATCTGTTAAAACAAAACAAAACAAAATTCCTTCATGAGTCGGGCAACTCAAATGAAAGTAGATACAGCAGTGTGACATGAAATATAAGAAACTGGCGTATTTAAACTGGTTCGCAGCTGAAACCTCTCAGCCTAACAGAACGCAGCAGATGCAGATTCATTTCACTTTCCTCCTTTCTCCCAGACAAACGCGTCCACTCTTACTGGTCAACTGAGACATCATTAAAACGAGGCATTTACATGACAAGTCAACGGTGCCACAGTACACAAAACAGGCCTGCACACCCACACACACACTCTAACCAGCGGAGAAACTCGCTCACTGGAGTTACCAACTGACGACCACCGTGTGCTGTGATATGGGGTTGTAGTGGTGGGTTTGCTGCTGACTCTGTTGTTGACAGCTATTAAAACACAGCGAGATTGGGCTCCTGCTTTAAAGAAGGAGTTAAGAGAAGACAACATATAGATTTTTCTTGTCAGGGGCATCCCTCCTCCCTCATCACATTGACCTTAACAGGGAGGGCGATGGAGAAAATACTTTCAACAGGCAGGACAAACAGAGGTGGAAAAGAGAGTAAGGAAAGAGAGAAAGTGAGCTCGTGGAAGTAGAGGGAAGAGAAAGATAGAAAACAGAGAAATTAGAAAGGGAGGAAAGAGAGAGAGCGAAGCGAAAGGAAAAGTGAAAGGAAGGGTGCAGGACAGGTTTCTGCTTGAGTGGCCAAGGCTGGGGAGAGTTGTCGAGCGCTTTCTGAAGGGAAGGAGCTTGTTTACTGCTGATATGACACGGCTACCCTGCAGAGAGGGAAATGCGAGCCCTCGGCCCTGTTATTATTAACAAGGACAAAGAGAACAGAGAGAGCACACAAACATGCACTGGACGCACAAGGGGTGTGCACACACGTGCAGTGCACATCCACACTACCGATGTGACAAGTATGGATTTTCCCTTGTGCGGATTATTCACTGAGGACATCTGCAAGACATCCTCAGCCCTTTCGAGCAGCCCCCGACCTCTCAAAAACAGGGCTTTAATGAAAGGGGCCAGACCAGAGCAGTGTTAACTGGTGGAACTAGAGGCTGAGGGAGGACACAGAGGAGTTGTGGCTGACTGATGGAGGGGTGGGGGGTGGGGGCGGGATGGTGCAAGTGGCAGGGCATTAGCCACATCATGGCTTCCCAGGCTCCTTATAGAGCTTCCCCCTGGGCAGCCCAGCTCTGGTCATCAGGCCACAGACCCTTGCCAGCCGATCAATACGCCCCCCCACTCAGCCAGCATACACATGTGTGGATGTTCTCAAGCTGAAAAATAATTACACAGCAACAGCTACTTTTTACTTCAAAGTGTGAAGTAGGAAAAAAAAAAGGGGGCCGTTATTAAGAGAATTGTTTGTTTGCTGTTTGCAGCTAAGGTCAACATGTCAATGGTATGGCTGCTGTACCCAATTTGAAAAGCATTCTATTGGAAAGGACTGGATAGCTGCACAACAGTGAACTGAATGAAGCAAAGTACTGTACTGTAAGAGGCTGAAGGTAAGGTCTCGAGTGCAACTGATAGAGGGCATTTTGCTTATTGCTAGAACGAAGCAAAGGACAAAACCCTTAAATCATGCCTTGAACAAATGCCCTCATTAATGTAGTCACGTTTTTCTGTGCATACCTTTGCTAAATGCCCCTCAACTGCAGACAAGTAAATGGCACCATTAACTAAGACAGTCATGCGTGTTGTCTGAATCTATGTTGAGCATTACTGTCTAGGTGTCTGCCAGTGATGTAATTCAGACACTTCAGATCTGACAAGGAAATGGTGCCTAATGTGTTCCTGGGATTGTGTTCAAAGAGAGATGACCTTTGGATAATCACTCACTCGCTGGTCAGCTGCAAAGATGGAAAGAATTTCAAAAAAAAAAAAAAAGGCAGTGAGCATTAGGGGAAAGTGCAACATAGGGGTGAAAATTAACTTTATTTTTTTGCTTGCAGTCAGTTTGAGACACGGCAAACAACATGAGGATGAAGAATAGTGTGAGAAGAACATCACAGAGCGCGTGAAGGTTAAAAGACCAATAAAGCTGATTCGTTTAAGGATTTAAAAAAAACAAAAAAACAAAACAGCTGCATCCGCTTTCACCAGAGCGGCTTCGCTCCTGCTGCTTCACTGCCTACGCACACTCTGTTTGTGTGTGTGTGTGCGCACATGTATGTATGTGTGAAAGACACCGTAAGAGAAGGTCATGGAGGAGGCAGTGGCAGCAGTAGTGCAATTGAACCCTTTGGAAACCGCTGTTACTTTCTTGCAGACCTCTATATAACCCAGCAGCTGATAGCAGCAATCAAGTCTAAGATAGTGGCCGCAGCAACAAGCAGCTCCTTCAGGCCTGTCTGGTGCTACACACTAACAAATGACACCAAAATACACCAGCAAATGTGCTTTATAAACCAAACAATACCTTTAGGTGGCTCAATGTCACTTCTATTCAAGAGACACTCTCAGGTGGGGGATATACAGACAAAAGACGAAAACAGAAAAGGCGAAAACAATGATGAGGGGTGCAGAAAATTAAAGAATGAAAGAGCAAACCAAACAACAAACTTGGGGATAAATAAACGGTTATAAAAGGGATGGAAAGGATTAAGATATTACATTTATTTGTATACATTAGCAAGCAATTACCTTCAATTGCAGCAGCTCCTCGAGGTCTTGAATCCTCCGTTCTGCCTCTTTTCTCCCCTCACTTCCAAACCCCGCACTGCCAGCTGGGGACAGGGACCTGGACCGCTGCACAGGTGCACCCTGGGAAGGGGAAGCAAAGAAGCACTGGGGTGGGAGCTTGAACACACTTCACTTACACAGACAGGCGCAAACACATGCAGCAATTAACATCTGTAGAAACACTGAGTGAATGCCAATAATGGAATTATCTATGTTCACTTCACTCCCCTCTCACCTTGAGTAAAACATGAGCATTGTCTTCCTTGGTACACACATATGCACACAAAAACAAACACGCTGCCAGAGGAATAAAGCAAGCTCGAGCAGCAGTCCACAGAAGCTGAGGGGAGGAGGTTCAGTCTTGTGAGTGTGTGTGTGGGTGTGTGAGTGTCTGTGTGTGTGTTTGGAAGCAGGAGTTGCAAGCTGAGAGCAGCAAAGGTTTCTCCCTGCGACTGGCTAATGAGTATGTTCATTTCCATTTACATTGTTTCTTTGACAATAATGATGTCCCATTAGGGGAGACTAAAGGGGCTATAGATTCCAGAATGTGCTGGGCTTCATTACAAGAGGTGGTCAGGGAGGCCGCTCTAATTGCTCTGCTAGGGGCCTCCAGGTTACACTTGATAGGACAACTGGAAGAGCTACCGATTAGGAGGGGGTGCAGTTTGCTTGCCAGCCTGTTCTGTAGAAATAAATAAAGAAATGGAGAAGTGCTGGGGCCGTGCTGTAGAAAAGCAGTGGGAACAATATGCTAGTGGAATATGAATATGAAAGGATAGGAGGCCCCCTGTAGCGCCGGGCAGGGCTGACCAGATGGCAGGGTAAAATATGCAATGCGACTAAATGCACAACAGTCCTTGGGTAGAGGAAGATGAGGAGTACAGGAGAAGGTGGTGATGGTGGGGAGTGGGGAGGTTAATGAGAGGATAGTGGAGCAGTAAAACCTAAACCCCCCACCCGCTAAAAAATATGTGTTTTGATCGCTGTTGACGAGCTATGTTGCCTATTAAAGTCATTAAGATTTCAGCCTTCTCTGATATTGCAAAACACCTGTTGTAACAGCTAAAACGGGACGTGTAGGTAAATAATTCAAGCCCTTGTGTCCTAAGCAAAATCATGGACTAATCAAGCACTGGGGGAAACAAACGTGTCTTGGTGGCTTATTCTCTCAGAACTACAATTGAAAAAGTCTAACTTGTATATCTGTCCACAAAGCAGCTCTGCCAACTTTAAAATACCCTCGCCTCAAAGTTTTCCATTCTCAAAAGTGAGTAAAAAAAAACATTTTTGCATGAAAACACATAACTAATAATTGAATGCTGTTACATAAAAAACAATGGACTCTAATTTCTTTGCATTGTTCCACACGTGCCCCTTGTGTGTGAGTCCGAAACTGAAATGCTTCACGCGAGGGAGAAGTTTGCCAGTAAGAGAGAAAACGACTGTTCAGAAAGGCACTAACAGAACACAAACACTGTTCATGGAATAGTAACAGCTGAAAAAAGCTACATTTAAAAAAAAAAAAGCATTAGATATTAATATTATTTTTATTTTAACTTTAAGAGCACATTTGTCACTTAATTAGTAATAACACGTTTCCTCTAGTTTTACTATTACAGAACGTGTATTTAAAAAAGAACATCTGCTTGTGACATTAATATATACACTATGTAAGAGTGCTGGGGAATGTGCTCTGGGGCTACAGTTGACTCCAGTGACCTGGCGGCCAGGTTTTGCTAACATGCCTGCATGGGTGCCAACCATGTGTTCTAACTCAGCCTTAATGACTCTATGCAACTAATTAGCAGATTGATCTGCATATTCCTGATGAGTGGCAGGCCAACTGGCTTAGTCTGTCTGTACAAGGGGGAAACAGAGATTCCAAAAGGGGAATCCAAACCAACTCAAAGTCCTAAACCTAAAAGTAAAGATGAGCAATTATAAAGTCCATCGCATATTGCAGATGAACTCTAGATTGCTTTTCAAGTAGAAATATAAATGGTGACTGATATTTAATACACAACCGAATGACAGCAATTATTAATGAAGATGAGAACCATGTGAGATAAACTGCTGCGCGCTTGTAGTAAATTAATAAAACGGTGACACTGACTAATGACTGACATTCTGGTGCAGATGTTCTCTCTGGTCCAGTTGGATGCCTGTCTGCTGCTGGACCAGAAGACACATGAATGCCCTTTATTTAAGCTCTGTGTTGCAACATTGATGTTAATGTTCCACAAGACTGGCCTGAAGGATTAAAAAAAAGCAGAGAGCACGAGACGCAGAAGGCTGTCCTCGCCATTTACCTCAGCTCAGCAGCTGCCTGGTGGTCATGGCTTGACCTGTGCATAACACCCCGTAATGGCTTTGTAAACATGAGAGCGCAATGCAGAAGGAGGGACAGTGGGCATATAGTAAGAGGGAAACGAGGAAAAAAAGAGAGGTGTTATGCAAGCTAAGGTAAAAATCGTATTTAGTGAGGAGTCAGTAGAGAAAAGAAACATTTCACTGAGTGCCCGCCTCCCTTCACCTCTCCTCCACTTTCTGAGTCACAGTCATCAATGGGTTTCTTTATGACTGCACCATGATGTCTTGTGCGCACCTGGAGATATCAAAATTAAATGTGTTCAGGTTCCCTGGTGACTCCAAATGTTGACTACACATGCAGTGAAGCACCGTTACAGGGCAAACTTTTAAAAAACTGTGTAAGTTTTAGTTCAAACTTCAGGTAAATCGTGCTGAAAAAGGGTTCACTCTACACGGCTAAAATAATCAGTTAGTAAATCACAATGTTGTTTCTAATACAAACGCTTAAGTGGTTTGAACTGAATAAGCAGTAATCATAATTTACTTAAACCATTTTTCATTAAATTTTCCACATCAAAGTAAACTTTCCTCACCCAAATCAGGTGACACATGCACACTATTTCCTTGAGACAGAAGCTATCTTTTTTCTTTTTTAAATCGGACAACATCGTTATTGTGAGCCATGTACTGCTGCGTGCTGCTCATCGACACAGCCAAAAATCCCATTACAATGTGGGCACTGAGTAAAAGAGCAGAAAACTGATTCCTAGGTGGAAGCAGTGCACTGCACAGAAGACTCTTTTCACCAGCTGATGACCTTCCGGTTTGTTATTGGAGTTTAAATGGAGAGTAACAAAGCACAACAAGTTTATCGTTTCTTTGGACCATCATCATGCTACTCAAAATTATTCAAGATTTACAGTAAGGCTGGACATGTTTTATGAAGGTAATATCTTTACTTATTTAAAAGTAATACCCAGAGTTTTTACAGCTATTGGGTGGGAGACGTGAACACGGCACCGTGCTGCACGAAGAATCAGTCTACTTGTCGCAGCTGCTTTGTAGTCGCCGCTCAGGAAATCAAATGCATCCTTCTTAAATTTCATTCAGTTAAATAAAAGCTTCATTCAATTCAAAGCAGTTGTTTAAATTTATAGCTCTCCATTTTTCATTTGACATCTGTTTCCATAAATGTTGGCCCAGCAGCTTTAACACGATCGTGCGCCTGCGTTAAAATCTCATTTGTAAACAGTATGCGGCAAACGTGTGAGTGAACGTGTGGTCAGGGGCAGAAATAAATGCGCTGTTAAATAAAGTGACAGGCGGGATTGCCTGTTGAGTTTTTACTGAAACCGACAACAAATGCCCCGATTTACGCTTCGTTAGATATAATTATGATTCACGTTATTATTCAATGTAACAGAATATCAAAAAAGTATCGTTTGAAAACTGCACTACCGTCGCAACTCTGATTCTGGATTTCAGCAGCAGGATCAATCCTGGCACATTTTTTAATATTAAATTATAGGTGGATAATAGAATGATTATGTGTGTGTCAGCTGTGTGTCCTAAGGCAAGCATAAAGGAAGCTCATCAAATGTCAATACTATTTATTTATTTTGCACGGTATAATTACATTACATGAATAAACTGCCATAACAGAAGCACTTCGATTTAAGATACAATGAGGACAGCGGCATAAATCAAACAACGTGTCTTCAGGCCAGCTTTAGAGTGAGTGAGGCCATCTAGAAACATGTCCTGCCAAACTTATGAGTGGAATACTGAGAAGATCAAAAGCTTCTTTCTTGTTCATAATGTACTGCTGAAGCGGTAAATTAGCCAGTGCCTGAGCCCAAGGCATGCGTGAAACCAGTAGCACACGCCGGCTTGGTCACAGTAGGAGGGGCATCTGTGTGTGTGTGTTGGGAAGTTCAGGACAAAGGCTGGCAGAAGCCGGGTCTGATAAATCATATGATTCTCAAAAGACTGTTTCCTTTATATCCCTTCTCAGTGGCTTTGATGTAATCTGAACAAAACGGTAATGGATAAGTGCGGGTATGTTAGCTGCTCACCCACGTGTTGTCTTTGGCATAAGTACCAGTAGTATGTGCTGACCTACCTGCTGTCTTCTGTTGGAACTGGCAGATCTCTGATGGAAAGTATTGCCCTCTGGCCTTAGATGTGAACCTCGAGTAGAGGCCTGGTCAGAGTTAGGGCTAGACCTCTGGGCTGCAGCATCAACCTGCTCTGACACCACTGCCTGTGAGAAAAGAGAGACAGTGCATATGTTGGTGTTTGAAAGGCAGGAAAGAGACGGCTGAGAGAGGCTTATAGAAAACAGAGGCCTGGTTTGGTGACAGCTGTTAGTTTGTCAAGCGAATGGTAGAAAAACTGTAAAATAACCTACAGAGTATTGAGTAGTTCAGAGTAAATATAATACACTGTGAGCTGTAATTAATACACCCACTGGACACTTTATTAGGTACATCAGCAAATATCTAAGCCCATCACATGGAAGCAGCTCAATGCATTTAGGCATGCAGACGTGGTCACACGACCTGCTGAAGTTTGAACCGAGCATCAGAAAGAGGAAGAAAGGTGATTTAAGTGACTTTGCTAGACAGGCTGACGTGAAACTGCTGATCTGCTGGAATTTGGCAGCTCAGCCATCTCTAGGGTTTGGAGAGAATAGCCCCCAAAAAAGGAAAATAACCAGTGAGCAGCAAAAAATGCCTTGCTGATGCCAGAGGCCAGAGGAGAGTGGACAGACTGCTTCAAGCCCATAGGAAGGTATGCAGAAGAGCATCTCTGAATGTACAACATAGCCCATCTCCTTCAAGGAGATGAGCTACAGCAGGAGACGACCACACTGCACACAACTCCTGTCAGCTAAGAACACAAAGCAGGCCAGAATTCTAATGGGCTCACCAAAACTGGACAATAGAAGATTGGAAAAACTTAACCAGGTCTGATGACTCTTGACTTCTACTGTGACAATTAATATAGGGTCAGAATTTGGCATAAACAACATGAAAGCCTGGATCCATCCTGCCTTGTATCAATGGGTCAGGCTGCTGGAGATGGTGCAATGGTGTGGGGGATATTTTCTTGGCACATTTTGGGCCCCTGAGTATTGCTGTTGACCATGCCCAGCCTTTTATGACCACAGTGTACCCATCTTCTGATAGCTGCTTCTAGCAGGATTATGCACCATGTCACAAAGCTCAAATCAACTTAAACTGGTTTCTTGAACATGACAATGAGTCCAGTGCACTCAAATCGCCTCCACAGTCACCAGATCTCAATCCAGTAAAGCACCTTTGGGATGTGGTGGAACAGGAGATTCACATCATGGATGTGCAGCCTACAAATCTGCAGCAACTGTGTGATACTATCATGTGAACGTGGAACAAAATCTCTGAGGAATGTTTCCAGCACCTTGTTGAATCTGTGCCATGAAGAATTAAGGCGGTTCTTAAGGAAAAAGGGGGTCCAACAAGTACAAGCGAGTGTACCTAGGATCAAGTACAGGGTTAGCAGAACAAGTTGCAATGTAAACACACCCACAAATTAATGAACTGTCTACACTTTTCTAGAATAAAACACAAGTATCATATTTACAATGCCAATTTTACTGAACCTTTAATCTCCACACTTTAGCTACTGTTGTTACAAACATTTGATAATGGTGTCTACGTGTGTGTGGGTTTGTGTGCAAAGATATTATAACTTTAAGGACAGCATGAATTCTGCTTTAGAGGCAGTTGTAATCCATTGATAAGGAAAAGAACTGTACACAGTTTGTATAAACTCAGACCAGCCTTTTTATAGTTCAAAAACTCATCCACATATCTCTTGACTCTATCACCTGCACATATTCACACCGTTTTTTAAACCATTAATAAAAAAGTGTGAAACTCAAAAAAAAAGAAGAAGAAGAAAAAAAGAGCCTCGCCTGCTGCTATCAACAACACTTCGACTCAACACATCAAATCAAAGCTCTCTGACAAACAAAGGCCTTCACTACTGTGCTGTACCGGGAGGCCAAGTCGTGAAGAAAACCACACAGGATGTCATCACCTTTTTTCCAACAAGTCCTGATTGCATTATCAGAAACCTGGCATCTGGGCGTGACCTTGTTAACTGCCAGGGTAATCAACTTTAACCAAAGGGGAGGAGAGGGGATGATAAATTATTAGTGGGAAGATTTTGTTCATGTTTTATTAAATTGGCCTGTCAAAGGGGGTTGGTCAAATTATCTGGGGCCTCGTTTATTGGAGGCCGGCCATATTGGCGCATCTGTTACAATTATTTATAATTTCCAGGCAGGCAGGAGGATGGAGTGCGTTTTTCGGCATCAGCCACATAAAGCAATTTAGAAATTAACTGATGCGGGAGTGTCTGACTTTTCTTCCTCGTGCATTCTCTCTCGTCGCCATCCTCATTTTCATCCAGCAGAAAAGCTGGGAAGCTGTAAAAGAGCAGCAATATATAAACGAAAAAATAATCAGCCTATGCGCAGCTTAGCGTGAGCCAAGAGAGAGCGAGAGCACGAGACTGAAAGAGAAAAAGCGAGCATGCAGGTGTGGTGAAAAAAAAGAGCAAGAGATTGGGAGGAGGCTGAGGGAGGGAGGGGGGAGAAAAAAAGAGAAAAGCCGGTCTTGGTAATTACTGAACACGATTAGGTTCTTGGGGGAACTTGTCTGGCACTGGCGGCCCTCACATGTGAGGATGCGGCAGGCAGGACCATATGGAGCGAGGCTTGTGATTGTGCTCCCTGAAGCTCGTGACCCGTCTGCTGCCGAGCCCTTGAGCTGAATGTGAAATGAGACTTGCCAGGCCTAATGTTCTACACATGCACCATTTATGCCACAAAACAAATCTGATCACTGTTAATTATGGAGTAGCTATAATCAGGAGGGGCCCCCACACCCACACACGCCGACTCACTGCATGGATACACAAACGCATGCTCACTCAATCACATTCGAATACATCTGTGGAGCGACAGCGTATGTGAAAGTGATTGGATAGGCCCAAAAAGTGAGGAGCTCTCAGGCCGGGTGCACTTTGTATTCAAGATAGCGATTCTTCAAAGAGCGTGTGTCTTTGTGCATAGATGGATGAGTGCGTGTTTTAACTGGCAGCGCAGTGGAAGGGGACTTAATAGAAGGACAACACACAGTGAGCAGGATGTAGGTGCGTGTATGTTTTCTGAGTGTGTACCCAGCCCTGAGTCCTCCCACACAGCCTGTTTGACCCGGGTGTATGTGCTAGAACGAGCGAGTGTATGTCTCTGCAGCGGCACATGGCTGTGCTTCATTAATGAGGCGAGCTGTGCTACACAGAGTTTCTCATCTAATGAGAGCAGTTGAGCTTGTAAAACACACCACTGGCATCTATGTCATTAGTATGTCTCTGGGCCTGGACGTGGGCCAGCTCCAAACACCCACCCACACACACACACACACACACATATTGACAACACTATTTACTGATAATACATACTCACAACCTAAACTTATGTAGACAATACTATTTACTGATAACACAATCAGCGCACATAACATGAATGACAAAAATTGGATTATCATTTGTCAGAATACAACTAAGGATTAAGGATTAACTGAATTCATAACCTTAACACAATCTTTTCACACCAAGAGGTTGAACATGAAAAAAAAAGATGTGTAAATACAAACATATGGTTGCACTAAATTTTAACCTACTCTAACAGAAGGTCCTGCCCGTTGAGTTAAAGGAAAGGTGCCTAATGGTTCAATCACAGCAACCTCCTTGTGACTAGGAGAAGTCAATGGTTGCCGGTGACTGCACTAATTTTTTTTTTTTTCTGTCTTAGATCAATCGTAAGTGGTTGCTGTGACCAACTGGTCGCCCAGAAGCTGAGGATGTTGCACACTCAACCTCCGAGCAAGTACTTTCAATCGTCTGGTGGGAGGCAGCCTGTCACCAAACAATCGTGGTCCGACTCGGACTGACTGCAGTAACTTTCAGACAGAGTGGTGAAGGTCTGCAAATAATTGCCATCTAATTTATAAACGCAGATTGCAGACTCAATGCAATCAATCTGAGTCAGTCTGCGCTGACGAGTGCAACAAGTCTCCTTGCAATAGGGAACATTACTCAACTGGTTGCCAACTGGTGAAATTCTGGTTATACTTCTGTATAAAAGCATGGTTGCTGAGCACCTATTTTGGAATCACTGTCTTGCAGCACCTATGTCACTATTTGTGGAGGAATTTCTGAATTTCTGCTTCAAATTTATGCAGTTCTGGCTGGACGCAGATGGCGACAGACCGCATCAGATTTGCAGTTTTTATCGATGTAATCACAGTAATCACAGTTGCACAGTATTATCAGAAACAGATTGCCAACTTGACCCCTTTCCATTACAGACTGATAGTAGACTGAATCCAACTTACTGTCTTTTTATCTCCATCTTGTACCAAAGTTGCTATGAAGATAGCAACTGACTGTGAATGGTCACAGACTTGGTCCCTGTCCTCAAAGCAACTATTGATCATTAGATCATCACTGGCAATGAGATTCCAAATTCATTGCACACATTCACAATAATTTTGGTTGTGCCTCGGTCTCTCAAACTCTGTTTTCTATGGTGGCCCTGAGAGGTCAAATGCACTGCAACCTAAGAAAGCATAAGCAGATAGAAAAATGCTGCAAAAGCACAAACAGCACAACAAAAGTGGAATAAAACACAACAGAAATAGAAAATACACCACAAAAGCTGCAGAAGTGACAGGCTAACAGTATACAGCTAATAGCAAACATGTACCTACAATATTATCATGCGATTAAAACACAAATTGCCTTGCATCTTTTTCTCCTTCTTCTTTTAAGTGTGCCTCAGTGCAATCCTTTGCACGTGTGAGAAGGACAAGCAAAAATACATTCTCTTGAAGTACAATGATGAGCATTCAAGGGTTAAATTCATAAATGAGCTAAATCCCACCTTCTTTCAATTTATACTTATTAGGGGCTTCCTGTCAGCAATATTCTGAGATACTCAGTGTACTGTATTACATTACAATTCAGTTTAGCTTCTTTAATTTGGGACGTGCCACCATCAGGAGCTAAAAAGTGATGACTCCAATTGTTCTGAAAATCCAACTAGCGTGCCTTCATCTTTTAAGGATTTCGAAAACATACTGCAAAAGAAATCTGATATACTGTACTGTAGTACTAATATTTTGAACAGTCCTTAATCTTGATACTATTTTACAGAACACTAAAAAAGTTCTGCACAGTGCTGAAAAATACAGAAATAAAAAATACAATATAGCGAACCCCTGGATGACACATCTCATCCCTGCGTTTTCTGACTGTCTGTTCAGCTTTTAGTTGAAACCTGATCCCATGCTTCTTCACAGCATTATGTTTTGATCATTTTCAGTTGATGACTGCCATTAATGATGATGATGATCAAAAGAAATGCCTCACCAAAGCCAAAGGTGACCTGACAAAAACGGAGGGTGTATAAATTTATGCAAGTGTGTGTGTTTCACTAGCATTTTAATTATACATCTAAAAGTGTTTAAATTAGCCAACATAAATAAAAGCCCAGGAGCAGATGCTAAAAAATTATCTCAGCAAGATAAGGGAGAGGCAGCGTGCGGGGTTCTTTCAATTTATTAAAAAACAGGAGGGGGGGGGGGGGTGGCTTTAAATGTTGTTCCTGTGCCTCCGGCTCAGTCTATGAAAACTATATGAGACTTTACAGTATTTCATGTATCATTATAATAAAGCTGCATTCAAATATCTATGGACGCTTTTTTTTTAAAGCACAGGTGTTACATTAACATTAGCGCTGCTCTGCTAAGTGTCCCAGTGAGATGATGAGACAAACTGAAGCAAACAAAAAAAAAACCCCAAACCAGCCAAAATTAATTCAGCCAACATTAATTTCATTATTTATACTTGCAGTGCTCCTTCTGTGACATGTATAAATATTTTTTTTTTGAAATAGGCCATTAAAAAAAAGTTTCAGTAAACACTTCAAAAGACACAGGTGCTTCTTCAAATTATATTTAGACCAAACTTTTCTGGATTGAATGTGCATGCTTAATTTTCTCTTTCCAGTGTTGATGAGAGAATAACCACTGCTTTGAATGACTGCCCACACAATTAACAGCTTACCACTCATTTACTGCGGTGATGATTCCAGAAAGCCTGAGGTCTGCTGTGGATTCTAATGTTGGTCTTTAATCACAGCTCAGCTCTGATAGTAGCCAAACTCGAACTAAACTACTGTAAATGCAGCGATGCAGTCAGACAGCTCTGAATAATGAAATGTTCAGTCTAGCTAGTTTTATGTGTCCGTTAACGCTCTGAATCGAGATTGCGATGGTGACCACCCAACCTGGCAACCCAAAGCTCCCTAACCTGGCAATTTGTTCAGACAGCAGCTCGTTGTGCACGGGGGTCATCCAGGTGCCTGATGATCAGCCAGGCCCTACAGCTAGAAGATCGGGGCGTCGGGCCATCTACAGCCTGACATGGAGCTGTTTTCACCATTTTCTAAATTCAAACACAGACAAACACACACACACACACACACACACACACAGGGCAACTACCAAAGCACAGGAGCAATTAGTTCATTTGTTGATTGACTAAAAATGGTGGCGATCTATCTAATCTACACACACGCACGCACACACACCATACGGTATGTCTTATAGAAAAAGATTGATGGATATTTTATTTGTGTGTCAACTGATGAATAAACGACAAAAAGAGAGGCATCAGTCCTTACCTAATGAGAGTGAACTTGTCTAATGAGTGTAGAAGGTGGCATTATTTAAACAGAAACCAGCTACGCAGAGCAGTTTGCTCACGCCGCACATTGTCCACATTTAAGCCTTTTGTAAAGTCCTGTTCAGCTTCCTGTAAAGAGTTAACTTTGCATAAGACAAGAGAGAACACACAATCTTGGAGCGCAGCATGGAAGTGTAACACACAATAGGTGTTATTCCTCTCACCCACCCCCTCCTCCTTCATCCCCACCCCCACCAAAACCACTGCGGGTGGGGTGTTCAAAGCCGTCGCTCCGGTCCATATTCAAATGAGCGCTGTGTCTCCCCCCTGTGCTCCTGTTGCGATCAGCACTTTGATCACCTCCAATGGTAACTTCCACCAAAACATTTAAAATTAAAATCAAATCTGCCTTAACAACCCGAGCATTTGAATTTAACAGGTGTTCGGGAGGAAGTTGTTACAGAATTTGCGATTATGTGCTCGGATACACACACACACACACACACACACGCACACACACCTTCAGTCAAACACACAACCACGCAGACACAGACATACGCGTGTGTACGCACAACCTGTCAGTGAAATTAGAGAGTGGGAAACAGAAAGCCCTCCTGACTGAGTGCTATACCTTGGGATAGCTGATCTGTTCACTTTGATGTCAGTAGGTAAGAAAGTTAAAGAAACAAATCAGCCAGACAGCAGCTACATGTGTTCAGTAAACAAAAGTCATCATTTATTCTTAGCTTTGGTTATATACATTATCTTTTTCTAATTAGTTCCCAACCCTGCAAAATGCGTGAGCGTGGTTTTTCACTCTGACCTGAGTGGAGAGACAAGAGACAAGAAAACACACACATATATATATCAATAAGCCACATTAAAACTACTTGGCTCAAATTGTTTAGGTGTTCATGCTGCCAAAACATGTCAGAAACAAAACAAACAAACAAACAAACAAATTATCTGCATATATGAGAGGACCCGAGGTTTCCCAGCGGCACACTGCGCTGTAACGAGATGATCGATGTTATTCACGTCACTGGCCAGTGATTTTAACGTTGTGGCCAGCCAGTGTATGTGCCCACACTAAACACACAGAGCACTAACTGCATCTACTCTAAATGTAGTATTAATTACTGTGGGAACACTACAGTACTGTATTTAATTACTGACTAAATGATCCATTTATATTTTAGCGCTGGTTAAATTAAGAGGGTTAAGTGAGACAGGTTCATTGTAACTCACTTAACATTTGAACTGATATCTTCTAACTTGCACAGTCTGGGAGCACCACTTTCAGAAAATCGGCCAATCAAATTAACAAATTAAACGCCGCGGAGGCACAAACATTTCTCAGCCGCTGCAAAAATATTATCTCGCGCTGCATCAACTGGAGTTCTTTGAAGGAGGGAAGTGAAATGGCAGTCACAGAGCAGAGGAGACTGAGAGACTCCTTAAAATGTCAAGTGGCATGCCCAAGATATGTTGATGGAATAAAGTGTCTCAAGAGGACAAGACGTTACTTTTTCCCTAACTAAGTGTTTGACACTGTGTGATCTACCGCCTATCATCATATCATTAGAAGTTATTAAAGGCCTCTATCGCCTTGAGGTGACGGTTCAAAGGTACAACGCTAAAGCCAGACTCCCGCTGACTGACAGATGTAGAACTGTAACTCTAACATCATCCTCAAGAACATTACTGAGCTCCAATTAAATCACCTCTCTCCACCTCTTACCTGGCTTTGCTGTCTGACCTTAGTGTGTTAAAAGGACTTCCAGTTACTTGGATGGGAGGGGAGAAAGAAGATATATAAAGTATGCTATTCAGAGAGTGAACGTGTGCCTAGGACTGGCAGTGAGAGAAGATCAGATAGCGGACATAAAAGACACTGGTGCTCAGAGAGATGGATAGATCAAGGGTGAACTTGAGCAATATCAAACGAATGATTCTGAGTTAAAGACCACCACCACAGGCCATGCTGGGGCCAGTCAATTATTACTGTGCCTGCAAGTCCACCTCCACACTGCCATCTCTGTACCTTGGGACAATTACACACCAGCCGCAGACAAGCAACTGACAGAATTATCAAACTATAATGTGTTTATTATTCCAGGAAAACGATAAGTGTAATGTTCAGAGAACTGTAAGCATGCACATTTTGCTGCTCTTACTCACACAAATCCATATCAAAGACGGGCAACTTCTCTAGTAGAGAAGGCATACTTGCTAGCCTAAGAGGTTTTTATGCACTTTATCATTAACTCTAAAAAAAGAGGACAAGAGGAGATGGTGAAGAATGAAAACAGCGCTTACCTTAAAGTTGGTTTGTTTATGTGGTGAGGGGTAACGGGCTGTTTGTTGAGGCTGTTGTTGCTGCTGCTGCTGCTGAGCTTGTATTTGTTCCTGCTGCTGTAGCTCGGCTTGGAGTTCTAAGATGTGTTGGTCTTTCTGCGCCAGCTGGCCGCACAGCTCTTGGTGACTCTGACGGAGCTTGGCCTCACTAGACACGAGAGCCTGGTAGCACTGACTCAACTCCTTGTATAGCTGTCAGCAAATATAAATAAGACGGAGAGGCTTAAAAAGCAAGCAAGAGGTAAGAGAAGGGTCAGGTCAAATGGAGGAAAATGACTCAAAACGCTCATTAGGTGACATTAATGCTGTCTTATTTCCAATAAAGGAAAAAAATAACATAATCTAAAATAATCTAAATAGGGAAAAGAAGTGGATAATAACATCTGTCTAAAATGATTTATGTTTGCAAAATGCCTCTCTCTGTGATTCCTCCATGTGCATGGCACAGTAGTACGTTGCAAACCCATTCACAGTAACAGGATACTTTGAGAACGAGTGGTTCTCTGGCAGACGTAAAATAATTGTAGGTTACAGCTAGCTTGGCAATAAATCCCCACAGTGGGTGAGGCCTGAGTGGAGCGCGACGAAGAGGTTATAACACTGATGAGTTTGAGGTTCGGTATGTGTGTGCACTTGTGAGTACCTGCTGATAGGAGGTAGTGTCAGCAGAGTGAGCCTCTTCTTGGTTCCGCAGAACTCGCTGTGTGTCGAGGTTGAGTCCTTCCAGTTGCTTAATCAGGTGGTTCTGCTCTGCTGCGTGCTCTGTGCTCTTTCTGTACAGGGCCTGCACTTCTGCAAAGTCACGACTACACACAGACACACGCCTCACATGTTATGCAAAGTCATACAGTACACACAATAATGTGTTGCTTACATTAAATATTGTGGATTTAGTTTTTTCCCGTCAGCATTTTTTTAATTTTTTACTCAAGGTGAGAAACACAAAGGTCACATACTGACGTTAAAATAACTATTTCAAATCAAAAAGTATGCCCGAGAACCCAAATTAATTCAGTTTTAATTCTTTTGGGTTTTAAAATAACAGCATGTAAAAATATGACATTATTTACAATGTAATGTAAAAGTCAACAGTGGCTGAATGTCTAAAACATACCAACATTCATCAGCATCAGAAGGTCATTTCCATCTTGTTTTGTATCCTCCAATGGAATTACCACAAAGCGCTTCTCAAACTTATGAGGAAATCTTTAATCACCCTGCTAAATCCACAAGAATAGCCTATAGCCCTGGTGTGACTGACATGTCAGAGTACCGCTGGCATTAAAACAGAAAAGTAGTTAAAAAAGGTTGAGATTACCACTAAGGCTCCTACAGTTCTCACAGTTTTTATCATATCGACTAAAGCTTAGCCAAAGCCTGCCCTGTTTCCCTCTTCTCTCCCTTTTAAAGCAGATCCACTATGCAGGGCTTATCAAGTGGCTTTAGGTGAGCCAGAGTGGAAGAAATCTGTGTCACCCCCAAGCCTCACAGCCAAGAAAGCAATATACTCACTCCTCCATGCAGTAACCCATGTAAAGTGAGGTATACATACACAGCATGTCTGAAGAGGCCAGAATAATACTTTAACTAATGAAATGACCCATAAATATCACCTATTAGGGTTTGGTTGTTACTTCAGATGGTGCAGCTTACCAAAGCCGATCAAATTGCTCCTCTTTTGCTGCTAACTCCAAGTCTTTGGAAGAAAGCTGAGCTTCTAGGCTACTGCTGCGGCTCCGCAAGGCAGACGACTCCTGACAGGCATTGTGCAGTTTCTCCTCCAGTTCCTGGTGTAGAAGAGCAATAACAATAACTTTAATAATCTGACAACTGAGAGGTTTTTCCTAAATAAAATGTTTCAAGAAATTTTAGTATTGTTATGTCAGCTTTTTGATGTGTGTTTACTTTATTTGGCTCAGTCCTCAACCCAAGGCAGACCAGCATGGTTAAATTTACTTACTCCGTAATGGAATCTGAAACATTTCACTTAGATATATCCTTTACTTTTACTGGCTGTCTACAGCAATACAAATAAATAACTGATTACGAAATAAAACAATGACAGAACAAGCTGAAACTTGAAATTAGGTCTTAGTTCTTTGCCCTGAGGTACGATGACTTTTTTAAACACTTAATTAGTCAGCCACAATTTCTGTCCAGCTGTGCTACTTGGTGTGGAGTAAGCTAATAGCAGAATTTAGATGGTTCTAACATGATAATCTATCTGAAAACACATCTTCATGAGAGCGCTGCAGTTGTGTTGTTTCTTAGTATGGAGGAGGTGCAGACAAGGTGTTAGTTACAGCTTTGCCTTAATTTAAAGGAGCCATTAGAGCCCAGCAGATTAAACAACATCAAACATGCACAGGTCACCAAATCCTGTGCTAAATTAATTAGTGATTAACAATTAGAAGTAAACGGCATGAAAAATGCTACAAGAGGTTACATAATCAAGCAATCATATTTGTTTCATGGACGGATGGATGGATGGGTTATTCACATCCAGGAGTGCCTGAATCAGTAGATTTGCATCAGCTATGTGTTCATAGAATTTTCTACAGTTTAAGAAAATACTCTGCAGGTGTATCTTATCAGTGCAGAATTCCTGAACAACTCTTTGCCGTCTCAAATAAACTGGCATGATGTATCCCCTGCGCATCCGATATTTTTCATGACCATGTTTCAAATCGATGTATGATACAAAAAAATTACAAAACAGGTGGAGTGTCTTAGGCTGTGATGGATGTGCATATACTACTCACTGGGCTCATCCCATCCAAGAGTAATTACTCGGCAGCTCTAACTTATTCAAGACTTTCAGTCTGATTCCATTTGACTAGGGGAGCAATATGTTTCATAATGATTAGTCGATAGGAAGGGAAGAATGTGAGGTTGAGAATTGAGAATCTAGGAAATATGATTTGAAATGTAAAAAAATATATATTCAAGGACTGTGATTTGATTGGTTGAATGTTTAAACAATAACACAGTCGATGTCTTATCACTGTATTTCTCATGTTCGCATGCGATAAGAAGCACTGATCCATAATGATGATTAGAGCAACGGCCAGATTCTGAAAATGACTTGTTTGCGTCGGGGAGAATGGATAATAAAAAACACCGTGACCACAAACTCTTGAACCAACAGCTTCACAGAAACTCCTTCCTTTCAGTTATGGTCAGCTTAATTTATTTTTTTTAAAACCACAACCCAGAAAGATCTGTCTGCCCTACGTTAAATCATAATTTTGTCCTTCCTTTTGAATATTTAATTCTGTGCTTTGCTACAGAGATCTTTTTATATTCACAAGCTGAAGATGAAAGGGTGTGAGGGATCAGAAAGTTCAAGGTGTGTGCGAGTGCCTTTGTATGTGCGTGGACTTGTCCCCACGTTCATACCTTTATTCTGGTCTGAGCAGCATCCCTCTGGTCTCGTTGGCTGTTGGCCTGCCTCTGCTTCTCCTCCAGGTCAGCTTGCAGGGCGGCGCAGCGGGAAGTTAATCCCTCTTTCTCCTTCTCTAGAGCCTGCACCACCTGCCGCTCCTTCTCCTTGTTCCTCCTACATTTTGTCTTCATTTCCTGAATAAGGAAGGTGTGTTTGTGTGTGTGTGTGTGTGTAAGGAGGAGAATTGGGGGGGGTCAACAGGGCCAAATAAACAACGGTGACGAAAGAACAGAAAAAGAAAAAGTAGCATTTCAAACTGAGAAAATGTAAAAAGAAAGCTGGAAAGATACAAAAAGAGAAGCAACCCATGGGGCTGAGGCTGAAATGAATATGTAAACAGTGGACCAGCTTCTCAGCTTTTCTGCGGGAGCCCACTGCATGGGCTGCTGATTGGCCAAGGTCACCTGTGCTGTATGACTGGGCCCACGCGGCCAGACTTCGGCTGGTGTTGGCCGAGCCATGCTGCAAGGACTGGGCTCACGTAGGTACAGGGGCCAGTCTGTCAGCCTTAATGACAGGCTCCTAATGAGAATGGTGCTGACTACAAAACCCATTAGACTCAACCTAGGTCTCCTTTGATGCTGTCCCCCACGATTTCTCACCATGAGACCCCACCAAGACTGTGTAAGGACCATTCCTTTATCAATTAATCATAGCCATGTCCCATCTAAGCATAATTAGGGAGAAGCCACACCATCACATGCACATTATTCACTTTCCCCCACTGAAGGAGGCATTAAGTATTTATCTGCAAGTTAACAACCTGCTTTTCTCTCGCTCCCTCTTTCTTTCTCACATGCAGACTTTCCAGCTGTTAAGTATTCTCTGTTGTCAGTAGCAGGAAAGTAAGCTGAAAGCAAGAAAGGGTGAGACAGAGTGAGGGTGGAGACAGGAGAAGAAGACACAAAGACACTGAGATTGTGTTCAAGAAGGCTGAACAATCCTCTTTCTCTTCTAAATGATTCAAACCCCTGAGGCTATAGCCACGGGGGACTTGTCGTTTTCGGTGCCGCACAGAAAAGAGACTTTTGGAATCGGAGGCCCCGACTGCCACAGGAAATTTGTTCCACCAACCTTAAGTTCCTGACTCTTATTGACCAGTTGCTCGTGCAGAGCTGTCAGCTCCTTCTTCATTAAATCACTCTCCTCTTCCCCTGTCGTCCTCCTTTGTAAAAAGCTGTTAATCTCCTGCTGCTGCCCGGTCACTTTCTGTGGCAGGCAGAGTGACACAGGAAAAAAAGACAACACAGTAAGAGAAGATGAAAACTACAGGTCACATTAGGCATGTAATTTTTTTTTTTACAATGATTTTTTTTAAACCAGTTGTAACAAAAAAGGGCTGCAACCTTTATATTTACTTTCATAATCACTTGGTCTTGATTAAGGAGTTATTCATAAGGTCGATAAAACATCAGTGAGTGCTCGTTGGAATTTCTTAGAGCTTAAGGTCATGCCACTGAGCGTCTTGTTTTGTCTAAGCAGCAGTCCAAAACCCAAAGGTATTCAGTGTACAGAGAAGGGAAGACAGGAAAAGTCAGCAATTTTCCACATTTCACTTAAATGACCCCAAACAAAAACATTATCAACATAGTTGCCGATTAATTTTCTGTCCACTGACTAATCAATCAATGTACTAAATGCTGCAGCTCTAAACACAAGTGCCAGTGTAATAAAATGACCATCCACTTTTGATGTTGGTATATGTTTACTTCATGTTTTTTGGCAGCCTTTATGGCCTTAGTGGGAGGAGGCTGGCTTCTTAACACTGTATCAGCTGGGGTTTGGCATTGGCTGGTAATCCACAGTCTTCTGTGGGTACACCCCCCCTCTCAAATAACACTGTGCTCTGGGATGCAATTAATTGCCATGTTGAGGGAAATCGCTCAGATACATACAGATAGTGGATTTAGTGTTCCCTGCTACTCCTAGCTTGCTGTGCTAAGAACAGTGAGGCTTTAATAGATTTATACTGGAGAGCAGAAAATAAATTCAAACGCTGATAATGAGATAGGGAAGAACAATTTGAACCCCGGTAGCACTCGATTGATAGAACAGTAGAAAAAAGAAGAAGAAGAAGAAAAAAGCGGGTTCCGCCAAGTTAAGAGGTCTAGGACAGAAAGATTAGCGTTTGAAAATTCCCAGTGCAGTTCCAAAATGAAAGATAATTATGTTACAAAAGAAGAGAGAAAGAGGTGGAACAAAAAAATGAAAACCAGCAAAAAAAAAAAAAAAACATAATCAAAGTGGGAGAACCGACACATTGAGAAAAAAATCTGAGATCCTATGTGGACTCAGCAGACCATCACATCCTTTAAAAAAAGAGGGAAAACCTATTAATCACTCTGAGGGTACGGCTTATGATTGTAGATGAGATGATGACTGTCAGAGGGTGCTATCAACCAACTTTACAGAAGAAGTGCAGCAAAATAGGTTTTGGAAAGAAAGGAATTCCTCATATAAATGATTTAAATACACTGTACGTGGTTTGAACATCATACTGAATGAGAGTAATAAATGAATAACTTAATTTAAATAGTTCTTAAATAGCGACTGAAACAGACAGAGCACATTTAAGTGCTAAAGAATTTTGACGTGCTGTGGATAATTCAGAGGGCCATGAGGAGCGTTTGTAAGCTTGTAAGTGCCAAAGCTAACTACAGCAGCTTGCTGATATAGCAATGAAGTCGTCACCTACGATGACTTACACCTCAGAGGGCTGATCTAAAGGCACACATTTTGTGTTAAAATAAACTCTGCCATAATCACATACTTTTTGGTCCAGTGAGCAACTATTATGATTGCTGAGGAGGGTAATGTCAAAAAGCACTGGCAAGCTGATGACTCCATTACAGCCAGTCTCATTAAGAATGAACACCATTCTGGATGAGGGACGCTAATGAAGGAGACTGACAGATGCTTCGGTGAAGAGATGATGATTTGGAGTAAATTACATTAGTGATGTCATTATCATTAGCCATCATACCATCAAGAACTATAACTCAGGGGTTAGAGCAAAAAAAAAAAAAAAGCAGGTATGAGGGAAAGATAAAGAGCTAAAGGGATACATTAAATCAACATAATTTAATTTGCATTTTTATGACATTTATTAATTCAATTTCAGTAGACGTTTAGGCAAGCAAGGAAAAGAAAAATGCTTGTTTATAACAACAACTGCAGAAAAGGTGAAAGATGACCACGAAAAAATTGTGCGGAACATGCGAAAAGTAAATTGCCTCGCAACCACCACTCACTGCGTTACAGTGAATTGTAGGGTAAGTTAACGTTAGCTCAGTACATGATGCAGGGACTCTGGAGCAGGAAAAACGCCGTGGTTTTCTCACTAAGTTGCTAACAGCTTGTTAATCATGGAAACTGAAGCTGTGCGTGATAACCACTCTTGTAAAAATACTACACATCACTGTGTTGCTGTGTGCCTGCAGACACTGTTTGTGTAATGCAAACAATAAAATGTAGAGCGTAGTCACCGAAACTAAACATCCTTTAAAAATCACAAAAGTCGGGTACAAAAAAGCTTGAACAGGAGAAATATTGTAGTATACGGGACTCCTTTATAGGCCACTTGTTGGGCTCCTTGCATCACTGTCTTCTTTAGACTCAATATGTAAACAGTGCATGGGATTATTGCAATGCATTTGGAAAAGAAAATGAAAAAAATCTAAACACAAATATTTATGTGCGACTCGGGGGCCTTCACACATCTGTGCCATGTGGTACCCAAGCGGGTGTGACCCCTGTGGTCGCTTGTCAAGTGTGAGTGCTGTGTAATGTGCCGGTGCCCTGGCCCTCTTGAAAAGGCACGGTTCAGTTGGGCACATGCATACTGTGCCCTGGATTTGGGGACAGTATGACAGTAGTAGCATGATCGCTATCTGCACTCGAGCGTGGCATGCCAGTGCTTCTTAAATGACAGCTGCCTCCACAGAAATTCACTCTGTTAATTCATTAACAAACATGTGGGAGGACAGTGTGTCACCACATCCCCATTTCAAGCCACAATATTCATAAGGTGCTTAAAATCATTAGCTCAATGTGTACTGCAAAAACACTTTTCAAGAGTGTGTGAAAGAGAGAGAGAGAGAGAGAGTTGAGATTCCCCGAAACAAACTGATGGCCGGATCATCAAGGTCACTGTCAGCGGAGGCCAGTGGGAAGCAGGGAAGGCAATTGTGCTCGGGCAGGACACAAAGCAATGATGCCTAATGTGAGGACATCCTTATTCATTAAAGTGGCTCTTTTTTAATTGTTTCATAATTATAAGAATTAAGTATGAATCAAGTAAACATAATGATGCATGAGAAAAATTGTCAAAGATTCTACTTTGATGTGTAAATCACAGCATCCACGCACTTCTGCCCAAATCTGAGCGTGGCGAATGATTATTTTTATTTACATAAAACTTGGTGAACTTATTTTGTTTTGTGCGGCAGTAATTTTCAACATTTAACTGCACCATGACAACTTTGATCACTCTAATCAAATCTGATAGTAGGCCAACACCAAAAAAATGTGTTGATTTGCAGATGATCATAAAGTAAGGTTGTATGCAGCAATAACTATTTTATAAGCTTATTATAAATCAGAAAGTTAAAGCCAGTTTAGGAAAACGCTACGGTACCTGTTCCAGCTCTTGGATCTTGTAGTCTTTGGTCTGCAGGATCTCCAACACTCTCCTGTCCTTAATCTCAGCTTTGTGCTTCTCACTAGAAGCAAGAGTAAATAAACAGAGCATGAAAATGTCCATAGTTAGCCACAAATAACTGACTTGAGGGCATACAGAAGGATAGGTAAATTATTATGAAACAATGTTATGCTCCCTTTTTTTAATTCAATAGCATTACAACTTTAATTCGCAGTGGGTGTGCAGGAGATGCGTTTGTTTGGCCTGATGTCACAGGAAATGCCTTGTCTTCTGTAATACTTTGCATGTTTAGCATAGATCCTGTCCAATGAAACTGGCTTATAAAATTTAGATTTCAAACTAATCTCTATAAATAGATATGGTATATGACTGTAAGTACTAAGAATCTGTCGGCCACATTACAGATAAGGTTTTCAGTACAGGAAGTTCTCCGGTTTGTGAGTGAGCGTTGGCTGCATGCAGGTGACGATTGCAAATGCAATCTGAAACCATCGGATATCATCTAACAATGATTTTTTAAAATTTACTTTTTAAAATTTGTCTGCATTCATAGTTGGATTGCAAACAATTAACAGCACATGGAAGCAGAATTTATTTGCCCGGATATCAATAATCCCTTACCCAGATATTTGCTGTCTATGCTGGAAAGGTCAAAACACTGATTTTTGCCCCCAGAGGCGAAGTCCTTGGACAACAGTTGATGGGTTTCAACTACAAATTTTTACTGCTGCTGCACTTATCAAAAGAAGGTTCTTTTGCCTTCCCTCGTGTCGCCAGTGTTTTCATCATTATTTTAATATTTAATAATGCTAAATTATATGAAAATGAAAAGAAAACGTTTGTTTACTCGCCGGCTACTTAAGCAGAATTACAGAACAACAATGCAGCAAAGTTTAAACCTCTCAAGCCCACTAGTATCTCTTTTATCATAATGAACTTTTAGGGAGACAAAAGCAAGTCTGCAATTGGGGACCTGCTTGTTTCAACTACTTTGGACCACCGGGGACCACCTGTTCCCTCCACTCATCAGTTGCTTCTCCTACACCTCGGGTCTTTGAGGCCTTTTTTATCATCTCTTTGCCTCTTCTGATCAGCCCTCTCCCCCGGTAGACACTGAAATAAGTATCTGGTGTCCCTGGAGGGGCAGGAACGCAGGCAGGCCTAGCTGCATCTCCTCATATATTGGGCTGTGTTCACCATGTCCTGAGCAACCAACCAATCACTCTACAAGATCCACACAGGAAGGGGAGGGAGGGATGAATGGCGGCTCCCAGCGGACACCAGCGCTTGACTGGAGTCGACACAATTACCATGTCAATATCCTCCTGCGCATCAGGTGATACAATACACATGCACTCTCTGGGTGCATGTTCCCCCACCAGTCTCAGTGGACTAACATACTTTGATGGGTTTCCTAAGGGGCTATAAGGAACTCAAGTGGGTGTGGAGTAGAAATGAGAGGCACAGGTACTGAGGAACTCTATGCTGCTGCACCGTGTTTTACCTCTATTAAGGGTCTACTAACAACTGACAGACCTCAGAAAGTATGCGATCTGCACCAGTGATGGAGAAAATATGATCTGATGTATCCCCTAAAGAGAAAAGTCAGTAAAACTAAAGTACTAAATAAAGCTTTACACAAATTTTAATGGCAGCTGGAACGAGTGAATAAACAGTATTCAGACTTCAGTGATAAATCAAAGTCTCGTTTTTTTTTTTAATCATAAGAGGAACAAAATTCACTTCTCCAGATGTGTCTTTTCTACAAGTTCCCATGCCACTGTTCTCCACAGAGCTTAGCCATCCTGCAAAAGAGGTCATATTCAATCTCACAATTTATCCAGTAAAGACAAGTATTTGGCAGGACTGTTTCAACTGTCCAGCATGTGAGCAGCAATGGAAGGGTGTTTTCATTAAAAGGGTTTCCACTGTTTGAACTGCTAGACCAGGGATAAGAGGGCTTAAATCAGCATCTGCACCAGATTCCGTCATAACCCCAGCAGAACGGCCGAGGCGCTTTAAACACCCCTTGAACGACTTTCACACACACAGACACACGCTTCTCTTCGCTTGCGAGATAAGGGGAAGGTTCGTCCGCTGAGCTTCTCAGGTAGCAATGTGAAAGATGAATCCACTCACCGCTCAACCACCAAACTGACAGCCTGGGTCAAGTCTGGATTTGCCACTTGCAGCCTTTTCCACAGAGACCACACAAACTCCTTGTCTGCCTGTGAGAATAAAGGATTCAGCGAGTCAAGAGAAATTATTTCTGAGAAATGCGATGATGAATTTGCATTTGATAAGCCCCCTAAAAGGAAAAGCAGCAACACATCACAGCCCTTTTCAGTGAGAAACAAAAAATTAGGATGCTCAGCGACATTAGCATATGACAGCAGGGGAAGGCAATCAATAATTTAAACATCTTGTAAAAATATATATACATATATTTTTTTTTTCATCTGTCCTGCCCTCTCTAATCACGAGCCTCTCTTTTGCAGGAATCTCCATCGCTGAGATGTGACCTTCGACTCAAGGGGAGCGAGCATTGACACTTGTCATTATGCACTATTTATGACTGGGGAGAGCTGGGCTCCAAATCAAAACACAGCAGTCGAGCTTGCATTTTCTTTATTAATCAATTGCTCTCCGGATATGTTTTCCACTACAGCTCCAAAGTAACTAGCCCCAAAGAAACTCAAAACTGATGACAGAGAGAGTCATCTTGAAGTAGAGAAACCCAGCCAGCCCCTGACACATTTCCAATTCAAATTGTCTCGCTGGTTTTTCAAACATTTTTAAGCTACATTACATTTAATGAGGGACATCTAAAAACTACATTTTCTGACATTAAAAGACAGAATTATACCAAATCGACTTAATATAAAATTATCTGATAAATTATGTTCACATCATCATAAGATAAAAGTCATCCCTCCCACTGGAATCTACTGGTCTCCAATTAGTACATGAATTTTAACCCCCTTTTCAAAAGTGTCTAATCAATTATTTACTAAAGTGGCAGAAGCAGACCTTGATAAGACCATGAGCTGAACATATAAAGTGGAAGAACTGTAGATCTCTGTCTCGATACGCATCTGTGTGTTGGTGTGTATATACAGAGAGGGAACAGGGTGAAGAGGGATAGAGATCTCACCAAATCAACCCTGGAATGCAGCTAACGATTAAATTAGGCAGCATGGGTTTACTTGAAATACGTGGCCTCCCTCTGCCTGGCCTTTGGCTGCCATTAGCTGTTCCATGGACAAATGTTCAGTCAGGACCCTCATCAAGAGCTCTCCTCGGCCGTATGTGTACTTAAAGATGCATTGACTGTGTGTTTGATGATCGCTGAATTATTCATTTTGAATCTAGACACTGAAACACCACAAGCTAAACATACCAGAGAGAGAGAGCCACTGGAATTCAGCACATATTAGTAAAATTAGCATGGTCTAGCAGGAACATTTGCTGGCTGACAGATCAGAGTCTTTGTAGTTAATGGCCGTCCTGAAGTAATCATGCCAGAGACTTAAGACATCAATAGTATTCAAATGCCACAATTTAAATTGTACACGGTAGAACTTAAGGTCCTCAGATATGCAGAATCAATGGTCTACTCTAGATAAGACCACCAAGGATGGTTTTCATGCCAGCTCAATCTAAGTCAGTCTGAAGTGAACAAAGTATGCAGTATTTAGTCTGAGAAACAACTGAAAGTGACGTTTTTTTATAATGTGGTATTAAAAAAAACAGCAAGCCATCCATTTCTTCGTGGCTTATCCAATTTAGGGCCACAGGACGGCTGGAGCTGTCATAGGGCAAGAAGCAGGGTACGCCCTGGGCAGGTCACCAGTCTATCTCTGTGTCACCCTTCTGATAGACAACATTCACATTCACATTTACAGTCAATTTAGAATCACCAATTAAGCTAACATGCAAGTAACTGAACTATAGGGGGAAGCCAGAGTACCTGGTGAGAACTCACACAGACGGGGAGCACACGCAAACTCCTATCAAAATGTTACAAAAATTATATGTCAGAGAGGGTTTATACTTGGGGACCATTTTTGGCAACATTCATATATAAAACTAGCAAAATGAATATCATCGGGTGACACCGCTTTGCCTTAAAAATGTATTTATTTGCCAAATAATTGTATCTCTTTTTTCAGTGAATTTCATACTGTTTCATCACTCACATAGTATTTTAGTTTTTTAGTATGTCAAGACAAGGGCTCAGAATGGGCCTTTGGAGGATGACTACCCACATAACCATAATCAGTCTGCATCCAGTGGAGAAAAAGGTTTGTTTCCTTTGACAGAAATCTCTGCGCTTTCCTGTCGTCTCTACCATTTGACAAACAGCTCAGTAAATGAACCCCCAGTTAACAAAACCAGTTACATAAACATTTTTATTAGATTGTTGGTGATTTTTTTTCTTCCGTCTCTGGCAAAGTTATTTCAGCTGTCACTTATTCAAACCGAGCAGCAGTGGATTTGCAGCAGACACAATAAGTTTTTTGTTTATTTAATCACATCCGTCAATACACGGATTTGCTCCACTTTGATGCCTTTGTGCTCTCTCGCTGAATAAACACTTGAAAATTGGCTCCCGAAGTCAAACCAAAGTTTATACAGAGGATAAATAAGGTAGCAGGCGCACATGTGGCTACACACAAACAGCGCCGCAACAAATGTTTGTGCTCAGTGTGTTAGGTGGTTTCTATTTCTACTTCTATTAAAAACCTCAAATGTAACACCTCATCTGCCGAACCTCACAGCTGTCTGCCTACCTGTGCAGTAAGGTAGTGTGGATACACAAAGTGAGAAATGCTGGGATCAATTCACTCATGTTATTAGACACCACCTGGTGGTGAGTATGCATGGACTCCCCCTCAATCACTCACTCACAAAGTGAAAATGAAAACGTCTTGAAATCTACTCATGGGCATGCTGTGCCTCTGTGTGTTTTATCTGAGGGGGCTCCACACTTTTTGTCTCTGCTAGGCATTCAATAAGAGTACAATCAGGACATCTACATATGTATGAAAAAGATAAATACGCTTTATCCAGTTATGTAAAATTTGCTTTACTAGATATGTCAAACTCGTGCCTTTAGAGTTAAAAAGACTAACACTGACTTTCCGTGAATACTTACTTCATACTGAATAAAGTTGTGTGACATGGCAGGGGTCTATCTCCCAGTAATTAAGATTCTAAATGGTTTTTAAATTAACTGAAGTCGACAATTTTGAGCAGACAGTGAGAAGAGAAAAAATAACAATAAGGCAGAGTAAGAGGTGCTGGCAACTGTGTGGTATAGGTGCAGTCTGGAAAAATCAATCTAAACCATAAGTATGCGTCATATATAGTCTATTAACACTTCATATTTGTTTGTTATTTACAGCATTTCAGATGATTTTAGTAGTCTTTAATACTTAAAAATCAGATCTGTGAAATATTTGTTCCCATTCTCCGAGTCTTAT
>JAVDPK010002924.1:78782-91203 GCA_034780415.1 Cichlasoma orientale | reverse complement strand
ACACACACACACACACACACACACACACACACACACACACACACACACACACACACACACACACACACACTCCTTCAACTCTTCACTCTTGAGATGTCTTAGTCAAATGTTGAGCAAATCATCATGAAAACAAGTGCACAATGAAACTTTAATGAGCACGCCCAATTCCGAGGGATCTGAGGGACAGCTTAGGGAATCAGTGTCACATCCCTGCTGTAGGAGACACGGAAACTATTTCAAACTGCTTAAAACACGCGTGCGCGCGCACACGCGCAGGGTCGCACGTGTGCGCCTTTGAGAAGAGAAAGCAAAAAAGCAACAACAAAAAAAGCGAACTTTTCTTGTTATAACATGAAATGCTGCGTCTGACACTAAAGAGCTGATACAGCGTTTGAATGAGCGCAGGGAATTCAAAAACATTTGCATTTATTTTCTTTAATTGATTGCCTTTTCTGCCAGATCTGAGGAATTCCGTTTTTGACAATAATGCTAATATCGGCGGCATTATTTTTGACTAGAACAATATATATATAATCTAAATGCACACGAAGGAAAGAAAAAATAATAATATCACTGAATCACTGCCGCTTCTCAAGCGTGCTGCGAGCTTTTAATACGCCTCTCTGACGATTTCTTATCTCGGGGCTAAGGGTTTTTGGCACATTTTTCTTGCACGACGAAGCGAATCCTCATGCTGGCACAACATTGTAAATCAACTCATGAGGCACAAAAACTCTCTGCACCCGCAGTCACTTGGGTTACAGTCACACACGGCGTGTAAAACACTGATCTGAATTCACCCAACACAACAGAGCAGCCACCTTCTCCCCAGCCCTGACCGTCCGAAGCTCTCCGCGGCGCGCTGTGCTGACTCTGCAAAAGGAAATCACCGGGGAAGTGTAGGAAGGCTTTTTTTTTTTTTTCGTTTTTCATCAAGGTAGGGCAAGCAGTTACAACTCGGCTTCTGGCTGACAGTGATCCCTGCTGTTTCCTTGATTTCTGCAGTTTACGGCTCGGGGAAAAGGAGAGGCGACTGAGTGTCGTGGTCGCGCGTTTCTCCAGCCCGTACCCAAACGACGCGCGTTTTTCTTAAGTCGGGACGTTTATTCTCGGGATGAAAAAGAGAGTGCCCGTTTCCCCGTGTTACTCCTGAAAGTGTCAAAAAGAACAACGGTGCTGAGTGTGTGCAAAGAAAACCGAGCGTGAATCACCAGATATACATCGTAAGGGATTGAAGAGGAGAAAGTTCCCCACTTGAGGGCGAAATCAGACTTTTTTGAGGACGCCAACTTTGAAAAGTGCCAGGAGCCCCGGGGTCTGTCAGATACAACATGCAGCAATGGTAAATATGAATTTTCTGCGTGTGCTTTCTGAAGTTATTCAGATTACGCACGCCAGTGTAAGAAATCATGGAAACTGTAACTTTTTAACAACTTCTTCGCTGGTCAGACATGAACTCATGAGAGGAGATTAAAAAATAACCAAGTCTTACTAGGGTAATATATTTCCCCTGTTTGCTTTGCTTCATATGACTCATTTGCCAGATTTGTCAGCATAACTAAAAGAATTTTCACCTTTTTCAGACGCATTTTCTTTTCTCTGAGTGTTACAAAATCAGTAACTGTTGCATTTGCGAGCCTATAATAGTCCTAATGAGAAACGGGGCTTAAAAAGTAAGTTAACAAAATATAATCTGACTTGTTATAATTTAAAGTGTTCTGCCTGAAAGTGTTTCACAATTCTCTGCTCCTCCGGAACGAATTAAAAACTTTTAGGTGGCGTCTGAGAGGCAAATCCAGGCGCTGTAAATTGTGTAACTGTTTAGTGTTTACATGATATTTTTGTATAAGCCACTTTTATACCAGTAGGTATGGGCCTTCATAGTAAACTGGAGTTTAGTGCAGTTTCTTTATACATCAATGCATACATGGGGGCTCATAAAAACATGGCGTGTGTGTTTACTTGGATAAATATGAGCCAAGTTCATTTTATCTCAGCTGGGTCTAACATTTGGAAAGTTTTTTTTTCAGGCCTATAAAATCCCTCTTCTGAAAATCCTACTTCACCTCTCTGCACAATTCCTTCTTCTCTACGGAACAAGCACGTTTTCCCGTGCTGTCTCAATGCAAACAAAACCTTTGGGTCATTTTAATAGTTTGGAAAGTGTGTGTGTCTTTTTCTTTTCTTTTTGTTGCTAAATACACTAGTTTTTTCCCCCCTGTTTGTGTGCCCCTGTGTTACGGCTCACCCATAAACGCAAACTCAGTGAAACACAAGCAGAAGAACGGCTTGTATTTGGAGTCAGCGTAAGACACTTCGGTTTGGACACATCTGAACGCTTTAGAAGACAAGGAGAGGACGAGGGAGAGAGGGAGGTCGAAAACGAGAAACAATGAGGGTGACTGAGATGAATGTTCCCACTTAAAAGTACCGCAAAACTACCTTCACACTTTTGTCAGTGAGATGTGTGCGAGATTAATGCCTAACAGTATTTTGGCCTGGTATGAGTCTGTGTCAAGGATGTTTCATGAGCTGGTGCTGCTACTACAGTGAAGAATGCCAATTTACATTCCTGGAGTGTCATTTCATTACTTTTATCTCCATGCTGCTGTCTCTCTGCCAGACTGAGCGGGGATCTGTTCAATTTCACATTTCCTTTACCGCGTAAGTTGCAGAAGTTAAAACGCTGTTAATGATTTTCATCATGTTAGAAATGCTTCTGTCTTGCTCCTTTGTGTCACAGAATTATTGCTTCCTCAGAACTGTGTGTAATAAATCAGCTTAGCAAATAAAATATATGTTCGGAATGGAATTTAAAAAAAAAAAAAAAACCTAAACATTTGCACATTTATGAGACAAAACTCTACATAAAATATTAGAGAAAACGTCGTAATGTGTGTCCTTAATGGGCAGGAAATAGATCCCCTGCACCGGCTTATAGTGCTGCTGCGTGAGGTTAAAGAAAAAGTTAAAGTTGTCAGTGGATCTGCAGCAAGGTCGTGATTCCTCTGGGTCTGTGAGAATCAGAGAGGGGAGAGTGTGTGTGCGTGCGTGTGTGTGTGTGTGTAGGGGGGTGGGTGCCACTGGTTAGTCGGTTCAATAATCTGCTGGACAGGTAGGCCTGTGACGCCCCCCCTTAGAGAGGCTGCTAATGAAGAGAAAGGCTGCTTAGTGGTGCTCTGCTCTGACCCCACCAACCCTCCCTGTCCCCCCTGCTGGCTTCCTCTGATTACTCCTCACAAGGAGAACTCTCCCCCCCCACCCCCACCCCACCCCACCCCTCAACTCAGTCCTCACTGTTTCCCCCGCTTTTCTTACTTTCTTACTCCCTGCCTCCTCATCTAATAAGAATGGGTGCTAAGTGCATAAAGGCTCTGCTGATAACCCATTTGGTGCATTTACACATTTAGTGCCGTTTCATAATTATGCAGCTGCTTATACCTATATTTCAATTGATTAATTTGCAGAGATAATTGATCGTGATTTTTCTTACATATTTTTTGTGCAATTTGAGTAAAGTGCAGCGCTTAACCTCAGAGAGGCACAAGTGAAGGGGAATATGTGCAAGTGTGGCTCAGGAAGAAAAACTACCAACATTTATTTTAGACGAAAGGAAATATGTGCTTTGACTCAGGCTAACAGGTAAAGATATTCAGCAAAGGTGACAGAGCACTTTTTCCATCTTCTCCCATGAATGTTTCTGCGATGCTTTAGCGACGTCAAACCTACACTGTTGCAGTGTTCTTATTTATTCAGAGGTGGGTCACCGGTACTGATATGGCCCTGCTCCTCTCCATCCATTCCCATCCCCACTAATCTCGAGTGACTGATAGTGTGTCTTGGCAGTGACAGAAAAGGTAATATTTTGAAAGGGAGAGTGGGGTCACATGCATAGGGATGGCTTGAGATGGAAATCTTTGAACAAGACACCAGAACCTAAGCTGTGGGCTTTGGCGACTAAAACAGAGACACGGTGAAATGTTAAAACAAATTGGATGGCAGGGCTCCTAATTTAATAAAGAGCACAGTGTGAGACATACTTGATTTAAAACAATATACATATGTGAGACATAATTACATTTTTTTGTACTGCAGCGCACAAAGTGAGAAACCAAATCTTCACACACTTACGTTTGCGAAAACATTATGAAATTTGGTCTGCGTTTATGTGATTCTTAACTTAAAAAAAAAAAGAGAGAGAGACATAAATAGCAGAAGGTAATGAATAGGGTGAACAGCTGTTATGACACGAGTGTTTAAGATGTGTTTAGTCTCACACTATCACGCAGATTGATATCTCTTAGAGTTTCAATCTGCTCAATTATAGTATTGTCTCTGCGGTGACAAAATAGATCACATTTGGAAATGGCAAGTTAATCAGATTAAAATCAGCCTCTGAGCTGAAAACCGCGTTCAGGCTGTAACTCGATACCTGCGTTTCCATGCATACATTTTTTTTTAATGTCCTCTTATTTTTCTACAGGCTTCATTTCAAGTGTTAATTGGAAAACTTTTCATATGTGATAATGTAAGGAAACAGGAAGAAATCAGGAAAACTGTGTGTGTGTGTGTGTGTGTGTGTGTGTGTGCAACCCTCCCACTCACTCTGTCTTTATTTGCGATAGGATGCATTTTGCACAACGACCCTAATACGTCTTTTCCGTCCTCTGTGGCACGTTCATAAGTCTTACGTTTTCAGATGTAATTTGGGGTGGCCTTAATTGATTCTGTCCAGAACTAATTACCAGCAGCTGTGTAAAATAAACACCTCAGTGTCACTTGGTGGCAACTGTCCAATCGGTAGGGAAATTACTTTTCACTTGTAATCCATACGTTCTTCAGTAGGGCTAGAATATAATTCATGTCGACGCCATAGAAATACCAGAGATGCTGGACCTGTGTAACGAACAGGAGTATAGTTGTAACCAAATGGCTCAGTTGGGAGGTATAGGGTTATGTGGTATAATTTATATTTTATAGCTCCCTCCTGCACTGACTGCACTCCAGAATAAAGTTGTTCGATTTTGTTCCATGAACAGGGAGTGAGAAAATCTGGGATTTCACTTGTGATGGAAATTCCAGACACCGCTTTGTTCCTCGGCCCCTCCGTGTATTTCTTTTATTTTCCTGTTGAGTCTCATTTCTTGCTTTCAGATAAAAAGACGACAAACTTCTGCTGCAAATAAGTGAATGTTCATTTGTATGACTGTGTGTATTTTTTTTATTTATTTATTTTTTTGTGGGTGTGTGCGCACTACTGGCCTATGCCCGAGTGACTCAAAAGGGATGGAAAGATCTCCTCAGGCCATACAGAGTGATTTGATTAAAAGAGAATAATTTGCCCTAAAGGTGTCTTTTCTCTTCCCTCCAAAAAAGCTGGTGGAAGAAATCTGATATGACAAGATAAGTGGTGGCTCATGAAAAATTCCTGAGGACTGAGACGTAGCATGTTGACTTTGGAATTATTGCCCTGAGTGTCTAGTTCTTTTTCTAGTAACTGTGCCTGACAATGTTATTATTATTATTTTTTTTTACCTGGATAGCCTTTGAAATGATTCCTCTGGTTCTCAATCCAGAATTCTTTCATTTAAAATCTGTTTATGTACTGACCGAAGGATGGACAAAGTAAACTCCACAACTCATTCCAGGCATTTTCTTCTTCAGGCTTCTTTGACCGTACACCAAAACACCCTTTATTGGTCAGTTACTGTTATTCCTTTCCGCAAATAGCATTTATCACTGTTTTAAAATAACGGGCTTCAATCTTCCAACTGCACACTCATTTCAGATCCTTCACTAACTTTGTATTCAGTTTTGGCACTAAAAAGGAGAATGTCTGCGTAGGTTCTCAGTCATCCTTTCATGGTAGTCTTAAGAGCTTGAAAAAAGGTGACTGGATGTTTCACCGCTCATCCAAGAGGTTTCTTCAGTTCAATTTTTTAAGCTCTTAAGACTTAAAAGGAGCGCTCGTGCCTTTGGGTTGATCCTTGTTCCCCGTTACTATATCAGGTAGATTTGTGACCTCCCCATGTCTATATGCTGACATGCATTGCACCCTTTCACCCTGTCATGCAGATTGTGATGCAATCAAATCGCAGTCTTTTTTGGGTATAACCATGCTTCAAAAGCAGATCATATGTCAGCTTATGATCGTCCACAATATAAGATCATCAGATTGTCCATCCCTAGCTGACCATTGGCTGACTACTGGCTAGGTTGTTGGCCAGGTTGCTATTGCGGTTGCCCTCAGTATCATTTAGCTGCTACTCTAGAGAGAAGCTGGCAATGATAGTCCACTAATATGGAGATCCACTATGGCTGGAAGGCCAATCTAACCAGAACCTGTGAGAGCCGAGTTCACCGAGGATGCAGAGCAGGTTTCCAGCTGAGTCTGAGATGGTGGCATTGGAGTTTGGTAGAAAGATGAGAAACTCACAAGAGAGGCAGCTGATTATACTGCTCCTTTATTATTATTTTTTATTTATTTTGTTGCTGCAAAGTACTTAGAAAATAAATATTTGGATAGGAAAGCGTACGCAGATGTGATAACGAAAAGTAAGACATCTCTTTTTTGCCATTATGCTCATTACAGCGCGAGTCCTGTTTGACAAATAAAAACAAAGATTATATCTTGTGATATAGTTCATTGTGCACCGGTGGAAACCTAAAACTTGTTACCACGTGTCTCACTAATGCAACATTTGTTTTCTTCAAAACAAATATACCAAGTATGTCCCAGTACACTTGATTTCACTGGACACAATTTTAAGTCATATTTTTCATTACTATGTTGATTATTTACTTTGGAGTAAATTATATTACCGTATATAATTTAAAATAGAATTTCAGAGACTTCAATTGATAATAACAGTTAATAGGTTGCTGCTTGATTAATTTGGCTGATGTTATATCAGCACCGCTACAATATAGCTCTTCCAAGAACTGTTACGTTGGTGTGAGAAGATGCTTCAGGGTTGGGTGTTCTCCCACTTATCCTTTGGTGTGACTCAGAGAGAAGCCGCTTTCTTTGTGTAAGAACTATACAGTCATTGAATGCAATTTCCATTTAACTCAAAGCGAGAAATCCCATGCTTCTATAAAAAGCTCACAGACCTTTCCTCAGGGATATTTTTTACCTACTAATAGTTTTTGTATGTTTAACTATTCAAAGAAAACAAGAATATATCAAAAAGGTGCAGTTCATAGGCCTGGCCATCAAAAGGCCCCCATTAAGCTTAATAAGCTTAATATAAATGTATACTGAAAAACTCAAGAAGCAAGCATATGATCAAATCTGAGATTACAGATGTGGTTATGTGGCAGAATGTATGCATGCTATTATATGAACATACTACCTGTTCCATAAAAAACACACATTATTGCAGTAGTCAGCTGTGCATCCTACATCTGGATGGTGTTTGGGTCTCATATTAGTGAGATAAAACATGGGTAACTTTACTGTGTGTGTGTGTTTGTGTCAGAGTGTGTTAACTAGTGTGTAAATCCAAATATTTTGGGCCAAAGGGAGCCGTAATCACCTTGATTTTTCGAGACTTTACTTTTGGCAGCTTTTTTCTGACAATGATTCTCACTCAAATATATTGATAATATTTCAGACACACTGGCAACCTTGTAGGCTGAATGTATAATCCAGCTTCTATTAGCAAGCCTTAATGCAGAGTTTGGACTCTTTAACCTTGAATGAATTATGGCTTTGATTTGGGATAAAAATCAGCAAAAGGATGTCGGTGCATTGTGCATGTGTTCAATTACGTTGTGAATGTTTTTTATGAATTCATGTGTCCGGTGGAATGTGTGCACGGATGAAAGACACCTTCCTCTCAACAGCAAGGCAATCATTATTGTATCCATAACCTCTGAACTTAATGAAACAGAAATTTGAATCCAAAACACAGCCACATCAAAAAGTGTGCATTTTAATCCAAACTATTCTCTTTTCATAACAATAACTTAAATATGCTAAATTTGCAAAGGCATATTATGTGCTGCTGGGAGCGGGATCAGAAAACACTTATTGGAAGAATGTTTAATGTTGGAGATTTGTTAGTAGTAAAGCAAGTGTGTAATGACAAGGATATGATCTATATATAGATATGTAGCTAGCCAATGACAATACACTTCAGGGCTGTACAATTATCCATCCATCCATTTATTTCTGCTCATCCAATTTAGGGTCTTTTGGGGGGGGGGGGGGGCTGGAGCCTATCCCAGCTGCCCCAGGGTGTGAGGCAGGGCGCACCCTGGACAGGTCGCCAGTCTGTTGCCGGGCTAACACAGAGAGACAGACAACCATTTGCACTCACATTCACATCTATGGGCAATTTAGAATCACCAATTAACCTAACCCCACTAACCGCATGTCTTTCGACTGTGGGAGGAAACCGGAGCACCCAGAGAGAACCCACGCAGACACGAGTAGAACGTGCAAACTCTACACAGAAAGGCCCCGGCCAGATGGCGGATTCAAACCCAGGACCTTCTTGCTGTGAGGCAATAGTTCTAACCACTGCTCCACCTCTTTGTCCCAGGGCTGCACAATTAATCAAATTTTAATCTTCATCACAGATTTAGCTTCCCGCAATTAAATCAGCATGACCCAGTCATACTGAAAATGTGTGCCCTGCCAATAGAACACAAAAGCATCAAGCTCTCTGTAAATCAGAGCCTGACCGCACGCCTGCATGCACCAATCACAGCTGTTCTCTGCACCGTGCAGATTGAAGTTTTCCTGAACTGACTGAGTAACACTACGTTGAAAGACAGATATACAACAAAAATCAATTGTCTGGCACAGCAGAAGGTGAAGAGCTTGTCACTGGAAGCAGATCATCATTTTTTTGTTTGGCAATACTTTGGATTCAGCACATGAGATGTTGACCAAGAACAAATCATAAGCATAGAGCACTGATAATAATTCTGGCACAGATAGTGATTATTTTATTAATGTTGTTTGTACTGGCTTTTGATCTGATGATTTGACAGGAAAACATATTAACATAATCTGATGCAGCATATTAAATGCTTAAGCCTGTATCAGTATCGTAATCTATGTCCCAGTCTTTCAGGGTTCATTGAGCTGCCCGTGGTTTGCAATGCATCACCAAAAGCCTGGATGACATGTTAGAAGCCCTACTGTGTGATTGTTGGTGACAAAAGTGCTATTTATGGTGATAATCATAGTAATTAAGCAGTCTCAGGATGATGGGATTTTGCGTGTTTGTTTGTCTTAGTTCACTTTTCCTGTTTGAGGGAAACGTAACACTCATTAACTGTGTGTGAAGGGCACATCTGTATGTGTGTGTGCCTGCAATGTACAGTATATGATTGTGTGTGCGTATGTTTTCACATGTGTTTGTGGCTGTGGGTGTTTTTGGAGTGGAGGAGAAATGTGCTGACAGGTAGAGTGTCAGGAGGGGGACAGTGGCGCTTTTGAGACAGATACAAGAGACGAGTCTCAGAGAGACGGAGAGAGAAAGAGGGCCTCTTTCATGTGACTCTGCATTCCACCAAGGCACAGGCAGGGAGAGGCACAAGACGAGACATGCGTCCCCCCTCGTCGTTCCCACTGCCTCTTCCCCCGCTGCACTCGATCTCCCATCCACTCCTCCCAATCCAGCCTCCGTCCTTCCCTTCAGCCAGCGACCTTAACATTTATCAAAGAACCCCATGCTGGAATTCCTCTTCAGCATCTGCGTCCTGGTGGGAGAGGCACAGACGCAGACACACACACGGCAAAGACTGACATAAAAGTGCACATGCACTGTCGCAAACCAATCTGTTTTGAATATTGCTGCACTGTGGAGGGGCCGTCCTTGTTGTTCCTTACTAAGGAGGCCGCCCTCGAGACAATGTCAACTGAGACATGGACACATGCTTGCACACACATTCTCTTCTCCTTCTTGTTTCTTTATTGTACCTCCTGTCACTTTGTCCTATTCATTTAACCTTTCATTAGAGCCAGCTGACAGCCCTGTGTGTGTCTGCACAGCTTCAGGAACAATGCCAAAAAAGCCCCACTGTCACAGTTATTAGATTCCTCTGGCCCCCTTTTACCCTGGCAACTCAATATTAAGAGAGGAAGAGTGAATGAGGGAAGGCAGGGTGAGGGAGAGCAAGGGGGAAAGAGAGAAACATGGGGTGCATGGTTGACACTGCTGCCCAACTCCTATGGTGAAGGGTCCTCTTGACTTGTCAAGGACATGTGCCACATGTTGATAGCAGACCAGTCTCCAACAGATCAGGGAAGGGAATGTTAGCTACAATGCAGAGGAGGGAGACAGGCAGAGAGGAGAGGACACTCGTCTTGTGCTGTGGCAAGCAGCACCCTGGAGGAGTTGGGCTGAAAAGACAAACAGTTTGTGGAGGAATTCTGTTTTTAATGGGCAAGCAGGAGGGGTAGTCTGGTCCCCAAGGAAGGACAGACCAATGCCCCCTCCCTCCCCCACTCCCTTCCTTCTCCTGTCTGTCGCCCTGTCTCCTCCTCTCTCCTCCTCTCTGTCTTTGCTTTTCTGCTCTTTGCACACCAAGCCCTTTAAAGAAAATGCATGCGTGTCTGAGCAATAAATTGTCTAACAAAAATAATTTGTGTCTTTTCATTTGAAAGGAAGATAATGGAATATGTGTCAGTTTGAGAAATTTCACACTTTCAGCAACTTTTATGACACAGATACAGAAGAGAGAATATTTACTGAGAAAATATAGATTCGCTCGCTATTCCCTCTAAAACAAACAAACAAGCTCAGTAGCTTACTCTTTGGCAAGCAGTAGCTTTTAGTTTTGGGCATCTGCAAATCATCATGGTACATATCTTCTTTTACATTGTATATTCATTTTAGACTGTTCTACCAGTAAAAGGTTTGTATGTGTGTGTGTGTGTATGTAAGGAGTCCATATTTTTTTTACTCTGACACAATTTTTGCTATTTTAGCTGTTTATTAAAACATATTTAGGTTGCACTTATATGTGCCATGGTCTGCAGAAGGAGGAGGTTTTGGTGGATGGATGAACAGTGAAAACTTCGGCCCTAATGGCTCAGTCACACTAGAGCAGAAATAGGATGGTAACCTCCTTGCAGCTAGGAAAAAGCAGTGGTTGCCCAGTGATTGCTTTTTTGATCATTATTGATTTATCGATTGATTTTATTTTCTCGTTCGGCAACTGATTGGAGTAAGTTGCGGCGACTAACTGTGGCGGTTGCCCAGAGGCTGAGCGACCGCATTTGATCACAAACTGATTGCACAGGTCGTCTGGCGGGAGGCAACCTGCCTCCAAACAATCACAGATCGACTTGGACCGACTGCAATCAGTATCGTACAGATTGGTGAATGTTTGCAAAGGCATTATAAATGCACCAAGGCATTGCAATCAATCTGAGTCAGTCTGCTCCAGTGAGCACAACGCGTCTGTGATGAGTCTGTGATTTTGCCATTTTATCACCATCTTGACTCGCAAAAGTTGCTTTTAAAATGGCAACTGACTATGAGAAGCAACCATTTCAAAGGCAACAAGACTGCAAGTTTGTTGCACAACAAATTGCAATATTTTTGGTCGTGCCGTGGACTCCAACCATCCTTGTGTGACTCTATCATACACTGCTGTTTGTCTCCAGTGTGTTTATTACTGTAAGCTTTAGTGCTTATTATAACCAGAGTTAGGATCTTTTCCAAGTTATTTGGAGTGACAAAATAAAGTTAAAGCATTAATGCCAAGCTTGTATTATATTATTTAAAAATTGAAAATGCAATGAAATAAATTTCCTTCCAAGTACATTTTGTGCTGCAGTTTGCTTGCATATCCCTGCAGTTTTTCAGACACGGGGGTTGGGATAGTAGAAATTCATCAGATTACCGCTGTGCTGTAATTTTTTATTTAGCCAGGTTCAGGTAACACTCTAAAATCTCCCATCTCAAGGCCATTAAATCCACAAATTCTTTGAGGCACATAGGTTCATATGAATTTTATAAAGCTTCAAACCTAACTAAACTTTATGCAAAATGCAGCAGTGCACGGCCCGTTCAGGTTTGTAGAAGAATTTCGAACGTGCGATCTCGACGCGCTCAGGAAACGCTTCTGAATCTGCTGTGAGGAAAGCTGTGAAGCATCTCTAGTAACACTCAGGGAAACCCAGTGCACTTCAGCAAAGCTCAGTAAAGCTGTGTTTAGGTCAGTCCAGCCCAGTCAGCAGTGGACAGTGATGCGTCTTCAGTAATACATTAGCTAAAATAGATCAGGGCCTGGTGTGCTAAGTCGTTGGTCACTCTGGCGGGGGGTGGGGGTGGGGGGGGGGGTGGGGGCAATGAATCGCTCACATGTCATTGGAGATTGTGCATACACACACACACACACACACACACACACACACACACACACACACACACACACACACACACACACACACACA
>JAVDPK010002924.1:63588-78682 GCA_034780415.1 Cichlasoma orientale | reverse complement strand
ACACACACACACACACACACACACACACACACACACACACACACACACACACACACACACACACACACACACCTCCCTACTTGTTTAGCTTCCTACTGTTCGAGCTGTTCCCCAGCATGTGCAGGAGAGGCTAATTGTTTTAGCGTGTATCTGCCTGTCTTATTCGGGGTGAAAAGGTACACTAGAAGTCATTTTACTGACAATACACAAAAACTGTTAGCTAGCAGCTCTGAGTCAAAATCCCCACTTTTTCTTTTGTTTTTCTCACCAGGTTTTTTTTTTTTCACTCCTTCTAGAACCTGGAAATGCTTTCATATCAAGCAGCAAAAGTGGCCCAACAAACAGATTTTCTTCTTAAACAGCGAGTAGATTTGCCTGCTACATTTGCTGCGAGGCACAAGGCAGCATCAAAGATTTAGTGATATGTGAGGCATGCTTAAATGAGCCTACCAGCTGTTTTCTGTAGAAAAATCTGGACAGTTTTTGTTTGCCTATTTTTGTACCATTAAGGCTGTAAAAAAAAAAATGTAGCGATGCCTTTGAAAAAGAAACATAAAATGCTCCCACAGTGGCATTATTGCTACAGAGGCAAAATGTCACATCTAGTCTATCTAGTAGGGCGGTTGCAGTGTACCAAATGACAATGTTAAAACAATATAAAAGGGGCACAAGTACAGGTAGAGAATTATTACCCAAATCTGCAGCTTCCCTCAGCTTTACAGAGCTTTATGAGCGCTCCAGCCCATTTTTTAGCACTCCGGCCAGCCCACAACTTTACAGTTTTGTTTAAGTCTCACTGTGTCGTTTTAAGCTTCAGCAGGCAGCTGTTTTCAGTGAAAGGGCTGTAAAAATCTCATGTTCTGCACTTAACCTGCTCGGCTCCGAGCAGAAGACGGTTAGCGAACAAAGTGGAGCGTTTAGCAGCTACAGAGCGAAAGAAACAACAATGCTGGATTAACAGTCACCAGAAGCACGACTCCAAATGGTGATGTTTTTTTCTCTGTAACTGTGGGGTGTACAAATAAGCATCTGCTTGCAGTTTCTTCATATTGGCGTTAAAGGTGATGGCATGTCAACGTTTTTGCAGCTTTTTTCCCCCCACAAATCCTGAGATTTGCTCATAATTTGACATGACATGCGTCGTCATTACATAACATGCATCATGGTTCGGGTTAGGATAAGGGTCAGAGCCAAGGTGTTATAAATCACACCACATACAGTACTGTGCAGAAGTCTTGATCTACCTCTCATTTCTTTGTGTTTTGCTTCCAAGGAGCCAGACTTTCTTGTAATTTTTAAAAGTGATCTTGAACAATAGTTTTTCAGGCTTTCTGAAGGTTCTTTTTCACTCATTTTCAGTCCAGTTCTTGTACCTGACCATTTTCACTCTTAACACTGACCTATGACTCATTCAAGCATGAAAGAGACACCTAACTTAAGGGACTGACTGCTGCAGTCTCTATACTGTCGCTACACTTTGTCTACACAGACAACTTAGCAAACAACCAATTTTAAATTATATCTTCAGGCACTTTGTTACTAGCAGCCTGTCTCAAAAGCACATCATTTGTTCCCATTTCTTTAGTTGAATCTAGAAAGCATGCCAAAGATAACGCAGATTGACAGGCATAAAAGGTGATTCCCAAAGAGCTGTTAGCTGAAAACTTAAGCATATCAGCATAGTGGGCAGTGTGTCCTTAAAAAATCTGAGAAAACTGAAAAAATGGAGGACAAAAGAAGAAGTGGCAGGCTTAAATATCTACAGCAGATGAACAGTATCCGAAAGCCATGTCCTTCAGAAGAAGCTACTTTCGGCTGCTCTCTTATTCGCAAGGGGTCACAGCAGGTAGCTTTATATATTTGAGTTGGCAGATTTTATGCTGGATGCCCTTCCTGGCACAGCCTCCAAGGGATTGAAGTCATATCTTTAAGAAATAGGAATAAATACAAAAAAAAAAACTGACCCAGGACCTGAGAGATGTATCTGTATCAGTTGGTCCATCTAGCGTTCACTGGAGCCCCATCAGAAATGGTCTCAGAGGAAGGGTGGCTGTCAAGAAGCTGTTCTTAAAGAAGGGAAACAGGGCTGAGGTATTCCTAATTACACAAGAACTGGACTGAAAATCAGTGGCAACAGGCCTGATGAATCTAAATTCAAATCATCATCAGTACATGTGGAAGAGGTCAGGAGAGACGTACAACAGTGAGTGTTTACAGCCATCTGTAAAACACGGTGGAGGCTCGGTCACGGTTTGTGGCTTCATTTCAGCCAGTGGTGTTGGAGATTTGTCAGAATTGATGGAATTATGAATGCAGACAATTACCATCAGAAACATCATGTCATACCATCTGGAAAAAGTCTGATTGGCAGCTGCTTCATTTTTCAGCATGACAATGATCCCAGACACACTGCCAATACAAGCCTGGATAGAAAAACACACAATGGAGCTTGTTAGGACTGTGCAAACTGTTTTTGCCTTATAAACTGTATTTCCATGTATGTTTGCAGCTTTTCAATAAATCATTTCCCATTTTCCTAGAAAAAATATAAAGTGCACTTTATATTTGTGCACAGTTCTGTATGTGTCGAATAACATGCCAATATTAAAAAATAGAACATATTTAAATTGGTAAAAGTATATACCAATGAAATATAATATTAAATTATGCACATTATTGTCTATTATTGTCTATCTCAGAATACAGACAGTTTCAGTTTCATCTTTTAAAACTGATAAAAGAAAGAAAGAAAGTGCATTGATGCACAAACAGGAGTTTAAGTGTTTTTGCGCACACTGTTGCGCACTTCAGAATCAACGTCCGGCTCCCCATCTGCACGCTGCGTGTACTCTTTGTGTGTGTGTGTGTATGTGTGTGTGTGTGTGTGTGTGTGTGCATACAGACACATGGCATTGTGTTTTTTTTGATCACGTCTCAATCAGAGAGGAGTTGACCCATCGAAAAACCACATTATTGCATTCTAAACACACATCCACACATCAGCACACACGCATGTAGAGACACGCACACAAAGCAGTAACCCTGCATTCCCCTGTAAACAGTTTACAGCCCCGTCTCTCTCCCTTATGCAGACACAGGCCAAAGCGTCAGTGTTGTGTTCAGCTAATCCCACTGTTTAGCCTTTGTTGGCGGCCTCTAGGAAGGACTCTGTAGCTCATGTCCTGAGGGGGGAAAAATCTTTCATTTGCATGCATATGTGAGTTTGTCGCACACATTAAAGGCCTCCTCTTTACCTCACCACCCGCACTAATCTCCGTCTATATAAATCTTATAGTTTGTTTGGGTTCTGTCTCTCCTCCACGAACCCCTCTGCCCCTCCGCAGCCCCATTTGTTTAGCTGAGCATGTGCTTGTTTTCTTGCCGTTCTCTCCTTGATTGAGATTGACCCCAACATCTTCACAGCCTCGCAGTGTACACACGCACACACAGCTCCTGACTGTGTGTATAGACACCGTGTGGTTTTGGCTTGCTTTGTGCAGCAACAGCCCAAGGTAGGAAATGCTGTTTAGATTAAGTGTGTTCTGATGTCCTTTCAGGCCTTGTTCCTGCTGGATCAGTCCCCGTTTGTACCACAAGCCTCTCTAACACTACACACGGAAACACCAGCGGTTTAGGGTTAAGCATAGGACAGGGGAGTTTGCCGTTGCAGGGCCACATCTTTTGTGTTGCTCTCATGCAAAAAAAAAAATTATGCGCCTTTTTGTGTTTATGGCGCTGTTCGAATGCTTATCTTTTGGCTGTAGACTCAGATGTTTCAAATGCAGTCTTTCTTAATTTTGTTTTCACGCTGAACTGTAAACAGCTCAAATAAAATCGTGTTTTACATATGTGTGGGTTCCCGAACCTGAATTTTCATGTTTTTTCCCTAGAGGTGCTCACGACTGCCAGACACGGAGGTCCAGCCAAGTAGGGCACCTAAATAACAGCTATCAGAATAAAGGAACAGACGTCTGATGCCTGCTCTATGTCTTATTAGTGGAGAAAGGGAAAGATTTGTGTCCATGAAGTCAGTTTTTTTTCCCCACATAACCAAAAAAGAATCAGACATGTTGGTCTAAAGACTCGCGGGCCTCAGTAGGTGATGTGTGCGGGAAGGGGGCACTTGCTGGAATCTAAGGGATCGGTTGTATTTAGCCACAGTATTGCTTTCAGACAGGGAGGTTAAGCTTGGTGGAAGTGCCTTTTGTTTTTAGCTGTTTCTGTGATGAAACCCGCCTTCGTCAGACATCAGACTGCCTGACTGCGTCTTTCCATTTGATTAGCCACACTATGTGCTAAAGGACAGCTTGAGAAAAAAGATGCAGATTTTCGGTTAATTGCCATACGAATTAATTCTTAGACCCATTTTTTTATGTCTTAATTTTCCAAATAGGAAATAACCCAGACATCTAGTGGAAAATAAGATCAGTCTTAAAGGGCACTCAAGAGATTTAGTGTTCCACTGCAGTGAAGTTGGGGGATGCCCAGGAAAGAGATTAAAAAGGGAAAATGTTCAAAATTAAAGCAGCGAAGGTGAGATGTGATATTAGTCTTTAGTAGGATCAAGGCTCTAAAATACTGTATCGCACAATTCCCATAGTGCAACATTTATTTAGTAGAGTCTTAAGCCTAAGTGACCCTGATGACAACACTGAGGTTGTTTTCCCACACTACCCAGAATCACAGCAGCAGTGAATACCATCGTGTTTAAAACTTTGCAAATCATATAAACAGCGATTTAATTAGTTGAAGACACAGGGAGAGTTTCTCAAACAAAGATTATAGCTCTATAGTTTGTGTTTTTTATTATTTCGTGTTAGGTATTATATTGTTTCACAGTGGCCTGACATTTATGGGCACTATTTTAATAATTGTCATCATTTTTTTTTTTTTAGATTAATTAAACCATTTTTTTAGCATTACACTTATATCAGAGTGGGGATCATCTGCAGTGAAGGTACAAAAAAAAAAGCTTAAGAGAGACGAGGAACAGACGAAAGAGTGAAAAATAAAACAAAAAAAACAACAAAACACGGGGATGGGAGTCACTTTTGTCAGTACGCACTGCTTTTTTGTGAATACGTGGGGATGTTGTTGGGTAAAAGTGTGTGATACGGATGCGATCAGCCAGAAGCAGCAATGACACCTCCCTTGCCTTCCTTGTCTCAGTGGTCCCAGCATCATTACCAGTACCACCGCAGTACACTCCCTTATCTACAGTGGAAACTGATACAGCAACAGCCGCTACTTACAGGGCACACAAATATACCCACACAGCGCTCAACAATCTGCAGCAGTGTTCCCTGTGGACCGACTTCGATGATGCTGGAGTCTGCAGCATGTGCTGTGGCAGAGGGATGATAGACGTGAAGTTACTTTGGATCAAATATCAAATCTTGCGCAACGGTTAATGTTCACACTCGGATAATGAAATATTTGGTCACATTCGAGTAGCCCAAAAGATCAGATCAAGTCAGGAGAGGGCAGTCAAGTCCTTCTGTCTGTTCTTTTGCAATTCACACACACACACACACACACACACACACACACACACGCACACACACGCACACACACACACACACACACACACACACACACACACACACACACACACACACACACACACACACACACCTGCGCTGCATACACACATTCCACTTGACTGGAAATCTTCAAGTAACCCCACGTGCCTTTGATTTGTGAGCTCAGCCAATTTGGTCATACAGGCTCACGATCATTTAAAGTTACTGCTCAGGTGGGGACGATGGATGTATGGGCGAGTGTGCGCGTGCGTTTCTGTGTATGCGTGTGGACACACACACTGTGGCTGACATTCAGTTTAGTGGCTGAACACATCTGTTCAACTTGCCATGTTAACGTTCTCAAGTGGTCTTAGTCACATTAACGCTTTGAACCTCAAACACACACACACACACACAGATTCAAACATGGTCCATATGCTATTTAAACTCCAGCAGAACCCTGTAAAGTTAAGATTCATTTTTATGTAGTTGACTCCTTTTCTGTGCAGGTTAAATGCTCTGAGCGTCTCGGGACTTTTACACCTGGTAAAGTGGCTGTAACGGGTTTAAATGGCAGAGCTGATTTCCTCTTTAAACTACTCAATTCAAAACATCTCCTTCCATCTAAACTATACTATTCAACTAACACCCCCCTCCCTCTTTTTTTTTCAGTTTTCCTCTCTGCCTGGCTTGCTCTGTTCTTTGTTTGTGTTTAAATGATGAAAGTTGATTTATGTTATGTTGCGCATGACAGTCTAATGCAGCCACAACCACATGTAGTTATATGCCTAATGCTGTATGTTGTCTTTTGGCAGCAGAGCAGAGGATGACTATTGTTTCCCCTTTCAGACCCGCTCCTATTAATCATGAGTGCGCTTGTCCGGGGGTGTGTATGTGTCACTAAGAAAGAGTTTAAATAATACTCACTGCGTGTTGAAAGGCCTGGACATACATCAAACCAGAGCCTCTGCTGTTCATGCACTGAAATATACTAAGTGATGTGAGAGGACACGGAATAAGAAAGTGTAGGACTGAGCTACTGTGATGTTTTATCCCAGTAAAGTGTATGAAATTAAACGTGGTACGGTGGATAGCACTGTTGCATCATGGTGGATTTGACACCCCCATGAATGGTTGTCTCTCTCTATGTGTTAGACTGGTGACCTGCCCAGGCTGCACCCCTCGTCTCACCCTATGGCAGCTGGAGATTAGGCACCAGCCTCACCACCCCAAATTGGATAAGTGGAAAAAATGGATGGATGGAAATGAAAAGTGTATTTAAATATAAGTTTAGAATGCCTGAGAATCTCTTTAACCCTTATGACAGACAGACTGTATAGTAAGTCATCTGAACAGTGTTGGAGTCACTCAGTCACACATTACATTAATGCTAATGATGTTCCCATATTAATAACTGACTGTGTTTCATATTAACATCACACATGGAGGCCAGCAGGGTGCTAGAAAAGATTTTTGAACCGTGGTTACAGTAACAACATTATCAAAGTAAACCTAAAAGTCTTTTAGTTACAATATAATTAACTGAGCTTTTGACAACATAATGGAATAAACACTTCCTGCTATAATGAGTGATACATGTAACCAGTGCTTGATCACAAGCCTACACTGCAGGCTACCCAAACAAATCTCAAATTATGTTTGTTAAATAGGCTTTCTCTTCCCAACGTCAGATTTTTCCCCCCAACTTTTAGCCTCAGACACTCACTGCTAAACAGAAAACCTTTAAAACTTATGGAAACCCACACAAAGAGGGAGACTTGTGAGTGTGTGATCCAAGTCTGGTAAAACATTAACTTTGTTGTGCCAGTTCAATGTGGCCTGCAATCAGTTATTGACAACAGGTTTACCTGTATCTCTGCAGAAGCAAAATTATAGTATTCATAACATTCAGTTGACAATACTGTGATGACTCTCTGGGCAGGCCTGTCCGTGCAGGCGTTTTGTGGGCAAAATGAGGCAGCTATGGAGATTCAGCTCACGTGGCTCTAAAAAGTGGTGGCAATCAGCCATTCCCTCTCTGTCCTTTATTTGCGCTTAAGTTTAGTTCCTTTTTCCATCGAAATTCTCCATCTACTTCTTCCGCATCCATTTCAGGGTCGCAGGGGGGCTGGAGCCTATCCCAGCTGTCATGGGCCAAAAGGCAGGCCACACCTCAGATAGGTCACCAGTCTGCCACAGGGCTAACACAGAGAAACAGACAATCATTCACACTCACACCTACGGCCAATTTAGAATCACCAGTCTGCCATATAAACCATATATGCCTTCGGAAGCCGGAGTACCCGGAGAAAACCCGCACAGGCACAAGCAGAACAGGCAAACTCCACACAGAAAAAAGGCCCGTCCATCTGGTGAATTCAAACCCGGGATCCTTTTTGCTATGAATCCACCCGATTTCCATTTTAGCTCTGTACATTAAACTTAACCTGTACATTAAACCTGCTTGTGTACTTCATCTGCTTAACCGAGAACTGCTACTCACTGTATTGTGCTTAATGACGAAATCCACGAAAACGGAGTTCAGTGGTTAAATAAACTTCTTTTTTATTCTGGCAGATTCTAACATCTACCACATCTGCTTTTACATTGCTAACTGTGTGTGTGCACATGCGTGTATATGTGTGTGTGTGACCATGGAAGAGTCCTATATGGAAGCAATTACTGGCAGTGAGGGCCCTCAGACACCCACAGTGCCTCTCACTATGGCCCAAACGGAATGTATCTCCCGCCCCCTTTTTCTTTCTGCCTCTCGTTCCCTGTCTCTTTCTGTACCTCTTTCTCTTTCCTTTTTTTCTCTCGCTGGATTAAATTACTTTCCTATGAGCCCCAACTAAAGGGCAAGGTGAAACCCCTTTCTATTCTTTATTTATTTATTTTTTTTCATTGGGAACAATTCCTCCCACCACTCTCCCCACAACCATATTTTAATTCAAATCACACATTACCAATCTGTGCAAACAAGCCTGCAAAATACCAGCACTAATTAGAGTAAACCTAATGTGTATTTGTGCGCTTACATGTATGCATGCTCACTGAAAAGATAGGCCATCTCCAGTTGCTAGTTAGTATGCACAGCCAGAGCCATGTAGGATGTAAGATTTTTTTTTGGGGAAGTCTCCGCTTCGCGTGGTTTGGGTGGAGGCGAGCTGCTATCGTGGCTGTTGTCCTTTACGGCTACCTGTGTGAGTATGTGTGTACATATGACTTTTTGCAAAGGTAAACTGGTTTTTCAGAAGATCCTAATTCAGAATTTAATGCTTGAGAAACCAGAAGAAATTGAATTAGTGGTGAAGCATCCACTGAAAAAAAAAAAAAAAAAGAAACCCACAGATAAACTGGCAGCAAGCAGTGACAGGATTGCAGTTGTCAGGGTTTGGCAAATCGTTGTCACCCCCTCTCTTGTTACAGTAATGCAAAGCTCAATGGAGGAATATTGTCGGCCCTGCCAGCAGTCTCAATTCCTACGTCTGTGGGAACTGAGAAGTCGGCATTTGCCATGTGTATATCCCTCCAAACTGACTCTAAATGAGATAAATAAGTTCAGACTAAATTGGCAGCTCACGTCCAAAGTGATTACTCTTCCCTTAATGTCTCTTCATTGGAATGGGAGAAGACTTGGCCTGCACGGGAATAGCACGGGTGTGGCAAGGCGGTCTTTTCCAACACAAAGAAGTGACGAGTGATGGCAGCCAGAGTTTACTTGTCAAGGTTTTTATACACACACACACACACACACACACACACACACACACACACACACACACACACACACACACACACACACACACACGCACGCACACGAGCAGCATTCTCATATGCTAACCCCGTCCTCTTCAAACAGTTAGTCTCTCACTCCACACTCCTTCAAACTTGGCCTGTAAAGGAGCCTTACATTCCCTTCCCATGAGTCCTAGTGTGGCTAGTCAGCAGAAGGACCCCAGATTGCGCTGGCTGCACCGCCGCCTGCCTCGTTTGGGAGCGTGCCTGGGCCCTTCGTTTCAGTAACCTTGGTTTGCCCCCTCTGTTTGTGAATTCCTGTCGCTCCAATAGGACCACACTGTCCCCAGCAAAATGCTTTCTGGCAGTGGGCAGCTGGACAGACTGGTGGGAAAGTGAAGTGCAAGCTTAGATTGTCTTGTCAGGCAAATAAATAAGGCTTGATTGTAGTTTTTCGCCCGAAAGTTATTAAGCGGTATTGTTCAGAGAAAAGTAAAACAAAGAGAAAGAGAGCGGTGATGTGCAAGGTCACGAGCCACAAATCAGTGACACCACTGTAGATCTAATTAATAATCACAGGCGGTTCAGAAACTGCAGCTTGTCTTATCAGATCACCAGCATTTTCTCCCTTACTTTGATTCGATATGTTTGGTCCTTGAAGTTGAGCTAAGAGTTTTGATTGGTCGCAATAGCTCTCTCACATCCTGTGGCGATGTTTTGTGTCTGCCAACACCCAGACTCTGGAGTGTTTAGCCTTCACTGCTAGTTCTGCTGTCTAAGGAATTTCATGGGCTAAGTAATTTTTAGTTATGTCTCCCCCTCGCTCTCTCCCTCTTTGTTTCTTTACACTCTTCCACTCCTTCTTGCTCAAAATCATAGTTATTTGCGGCATGGCTCTGGGTAGTTTGTGGTTTTCAGAATGGCTGTATTATTCCTGTATTAAGTATCTAGTGTTTCGCTTCAGTGTTATAAGAGGCTTCCCTAGCTTAAAATATCAGATTACCTAAAATCATGTAAATATTAGTATCCTCCTTACAGTTTTTCAATAATGCATTTTAGTGCTGATACAGTTTGGAGAAATCTACAACACGGTCTCATTTTTTAAAAAAAAGGAAGTCCAGTGATTATACAAAGAACTTGTGGAGTACTTCTGCATATGTAGTGTAATACTACTGAACTGTCAGTGATTTTACATTGTTGGAGGTGCCAGATTTTGAGGAGGAAGAAAAATGAATGGAATAACAAAGATGATGCCTCTGGCTCTGTGGCACTTTTATTAAAACCAGTCCGTGCGACTCTCAGTTTGTAGACTGCATTTCCAAAACTGGAGTGAAATTTTTATGGAATCATGTAAGATACACAAATCACTTATAGCTCGCTTTTTTTTCTTTTCTTTTTTTTTTTTTTTACTTATCATAAGGTGAGATGAACGCACTAGTTTTTTTTTATGGGCTATTCTGATTCAATAACTTTGTATTTTGTACTGGAAAGAAAATGTCCACAATACACAATAGTATGTTGGATATTTATGCCAATGAGTGCATATTTAATTATATAATTGGTAAATTGCTTATTTACACCATAAATTTTAAATGCAAAAATAATCACAGTGTTGTAAGTAATCAAGTTGTGTAAGTCTGTTGTTTAAAACTGTTACATTTAAAAGGAGACATCTTCATCTTCATCTCATCATATTCCCCTCTTTAAAAAATTACATTCCAGTGTTCTAATAAATTGGATCGAGCATGCTGAACATGCCTTTACCCGCGGATTTCTGTTCGGGAAAAGCTATGCTAATCGCTGCATAATTACATATTTAAATATAAACGTTCAAAAAAGCTTGCAAGACAAAAATAATTGTCTTAATGGAAGTAGTCAACTGGGGGAAGTTTTATGTGATATCTATTTAGCTGTTTGTTAGTCACTTGTGTTGCCTACCTTTAGCTGCTCATTTTTAGGGTTTCAAAGATTGATCATTAATGCGAATAAACACACACACACACACACACAAAAAAAAATACGTTATAAAAATTATGTTATAAAAAATGACCAACATTTTCTAAGAGCTGAATATTGTTTTATATTTTCACAGTTTAATAAGCATTTTTAGATTAAATAAACAATCATTTACTGATAAATCGCTATAACATAACCATTTATCCGTTCTCCTCAGTCTGCCTGTCTGCCCACATCAGTGCAGGTTCTTCCTCCTGTCTGTTTGCTTGACAGTCCACTGTGTCACAGTGCTACTAATGGCCATTGCTGAGCCAGCCACTTTCTAAATGACACCCTCCTCCGCTCAATACAGCTGCTCTGCAGTTACACACTCACTCTTCTCCCCCTTTTTTTCCCTCCCTGCCGTCTCCACCGCGTCCTCTCATGTACAGCGCAGTGGCTCCTCTCTCTCGTGAGGGAGAAAAGCAGTTTCTTGTCAATTATCTCTCAATATTTTCTATCAACATGCCTCTTGATGAAAGATCCTCATGTTGTCTGGTGCACACACCCTTTGATACATCACATATCAGTGGCTGGATGACTGGCAGTGTGTGACTGGAGCATCTTCTCCCTGCTGATAGCAGCACACTCACCGGCACGATGATTCGTCCATTCATCACCCCCACCCCATGCGTGCGCGCTCGCACACACACACACAAACACACACGGTCCTCTCTTTTTTCCTCTTCACAAAACATCACCTTTCTCTCCCTTTAATCATCTTCATCTCATATGTGTGTGTGCGTGTGTGTGTGTGTGTGTCTGTGTGTTAGCAGCAGAGGGTGGTGTAGCACATTTCCTCAACTGAAAGCTATACTACGGATGTATGGAAGCCAAATTGAGTTTGGCCTTAGTTTGACTACAGCAACCCTGCCAACCTAAATCCTGGATCAACACACACATGATCGCTCTCATTCTTTCCCACATATCAGCTCTCCCACCTCCGCGTACCTCAGGTGCCACTTTGGATTTAATGTAGTTCAAATGACTTTATTAAGTCTCAAAGGAAAGAAAAAACAGTAGTACTTGTGATGACTGAGGCGTTCGTCTTTTGCTGCCTCTGAGTTTCTTTTCGCAGGGACCACACACGCACACACATACACACACTCGCGAACGTCCACACTCAAAGTTCAGTGGTTAATCAGCCACGGGTTCCAGCATCCTAAAAGATGGTGGTGGCAACATTTTGGCACTGGCTGCTCATAACTGGATTGCTGTAATTATTCATTGGGAGAGTGATGCCTTCCAGGGGCTGAAGATTGATTAGGTTTGATATGCGACTTAGTGTAATCTGTCTTTGACCACGGCTCCTGTCCAAATTGGCAGGAATAATAAAAAGAGCGGAAGTTATTTTTAAAAAGGAAAGAGAAGCAAGCGAGCAAATGAAAATGGAGGTGGGTGGACAAAGGGAAGAGAGGAAGATTGAGGCATATCCTGTGTCATGTCTCTTGTGGCGCCCTTTGCCATACACAAACCATTAATCTGCAAACAACAACAGCCGGGCAACCATTTTGTTTACAGTTGAGCAAGATTGAAGCTAAATAAAGTCATTTCAACCTTAAAATATACACCTCTTATTGTCAGCATCGTTGTGTACTTACTTCAGAGTGTTCAGCGTTTCCAAGCACATGTGGGTTTTTTATATATTTTTTTTATCCTTTGCTTGTTTTGTCGGCCAGACCAGTGCGATCCTCGGTTGTCTCGTTTTCCACAACTAAAGTGTGTCTTCAGTTAATCCTCCAGTGTAAGCATGGCAGAACTTAAAAGGCTCTGATTAGGCTGTTGTGTCCCACAGGTTAGCTAGATATAAACTCGTGACACACTCACAGTGCACATACGTACCCCGGAGACCTCTCTTTGTGTTAATTAAAGGAGTCTCAACTGCAATTAGCAGGCTTTACAATGAGCGTGCCCACAGATAAACACATACATGGGCACACGGATGTATACACACACAGTGATACAGATACATCCAAACTGTGAGTACATTTACGAGCCCGCAAACACTGTTTACAGTTGCTTAAGTATCACTGTGCCATTGCATTTATTGTTAGGCTAATTGCATCAGATTGTCTTCGGTGTCCGCTGGTGGTCATAATGATGGGAAAACAAGTGTGACATGTGCTTGAAGTTGCGCCGTTGTAACGATATGACTTAAAGCAGCTTTTTACATTTTTAACAGATTAAAAACCGTCCAACAAGTTCGTATAACTTTTGCTGCTTTCAGTACAGTTTCTTGAAAAACATAAAAACACAAATTTCCTACTGATATTGGTATTATGATGCAAAGATTCTTGGGGGACAGACACAAGGATTTGAATCATTAGGTAGCAGTGGTTTCATTTTTAAAAAAAAAATTCTTTCCAGGATCAATGTTCTCCCTCTCTTTTCCCCCACAGAAATAATAATAGTTTTTATTGGGATTCCTTTATTCTGACGATTATAAATGAAAACATTTGACAGTGCTTGATGCTTTTAGCGTGAATAAAGCTGCATTCACCTCCACTACGCCTGGTCATGGCGCTCTCACCTTTGTGCATTAAATACTCCCGCGGGAGCAGGTGGCAGTGGTGACAGTGTCATAAGTCAAGAGTCTGAATCTCCTCCACACTATTTCCCCATCTCTCATTATTCTGCTTTTACACCCCTTTTACATACGAGAGAACTCTTGGGGAGATAACTTGATGGAGCCGATACAAGCGCTTGCGTCATTTTGTTGCAACTCTTCGGACTAAGAACCGAGGAGCTGTGTTCTCCTCCCTGCTAACATGGAGTCTGGTTCCATGGTGGCCAAATGGCCCATCATCCTGTCTCCTTATGTACCAAATTAGACCTCGCTCTCCCAGTGTGCTCTAGCCTTGTTCACAGGAAATCAAGGCCAGGTGGAACTTAAGTGAATGAAGTCCCGCTTTGGCACATTCTGGCTGGGGAGATGACCAAGACCATGGCCCCCCCCTGGAGCTTGTCAGATGTTGGAAGAGTACACAGACCCACAGAGACACGCATAAACACAGGTGCGAATACCTATTTGCTGATGTTCACACAGGGGCACGGGCTCGCAGTGGATGGGTGCTGTCAGCTCTGTGGCAATGCTGCTTAGCCACTCCACTCCCATATTTACTTATTTATTGGCAGCGATGGCTGCGATGACAGGGCCATTCACTCTCAGAAAGCCTCCCAGGCTCCACGACGTTTTAAGAGCCCCGGGCCTGGTTTGATGATTTTGACGCGAGTTAGCATGTACTCGAGTTGTCGGGTGCATTCAGGGGGCTAACCGTTCTAATGCGTTTACCCTCCCGCCTTATGAGTGTGTTTGTGTGTCTCAAAGCGAAGTGTCACTTAATAATTTAGCTGCTGGTTTCGTCCCCCTCGCCATCCACCCATCCATTCACAGCCCTTTATGTCTTGCCTCTGGGAATGTGGAGGCCATTCCTCTGCCTCTCTGGGAGTGATTGAACAAGCAGAGACAGGCGACAGAATCTGGTGTGGTGGTGTGTAAGGGCAAAGTGAGAAAGACTGACTGCATGAGAAAGAAAGGCAGACAGCAGAGTTGAACCCAAATGCTGCGAGGAAAGAGGGGAAGTAGCTCGAGCTGATTTATGTAGAAATGGAAGACAGAGTAAAGAACAACAGACAGTTTGAATCTCAACTTAAGTGTGAATGCGGCCTCGCTCCCATTCTGTCCTTAAATTGGTCCTGCGTGTCTAATGTTTTAAAGCAATGAAATGCAGACATGCAAGATGGAGCACATGCTGATGCATAACGCTGCACACACACACACACACACACACACACACACACACACACACACACACACACACACACACACACACACACAC
>JAVDPK010002924.1:43907-56131 GCA_034780415.1 Cichlasoma orientale | reverse complement strand
TGCTCTGCCTCTTTCTCTACCTCACTTTTCCTCTAATGAGTTGCAACACTGATAACGAGCCTGATGATCTTCCATTGATTCAGCTATCACTTGCTTGTCTGGTAATTGATCCGTAGCTGAGCCTCTAGTTAATTATATGGGCTTCGACATGGACCCCTGCCCCGGGGGGAATTCTCAAGTCCTGCACAATAATAGTTTTAATAAAAGAGCTTGAGGATCTTCAGTATCCTTTTTTCCCCCTACCCTTTCCTGCTCTCACAGATTTTTCATCTTTCTATTTCCCCTTCCTCCATTTCCACCCCCCCCCACCCCACCCTTCAAAAGTTCTTCATCTCTTTATTTTTACTCCTCCATCTCTTTTCTTTTTTTTTTTTGTTTCTGCTGTCATCACTACCATTTACAATCGGTGGAAGCAAGGTGGAAGGAGGGGGGGGGGGGGGAGGAAAGAAATGTGGAGAAAGAGTGAGCAATATCTGCAGAGTCCACTCCTCCCTCTCACAAATAACAGCCATTAACCAGCCAGGTCAGAAGCTGAGCCACCAGCTTGACTTGAAACACTGAGTGCCACTCGAAAAACCCACAGACTAGCACATTTACAGGAGGGGAAGGGGGGGGGGGTGGAGGGGGGAGCAGCAGAGGGGAAGCGAAAAAAAACTGGAAAGCAAAAAGGAACCTTGGCGGCTAAATTGTCACTTAATATAATTAGCCTAAGCCTCGTGCATTACCTTTTCAGTAAGTTGTTAAGAGCAGAGCTGGTGGTACATGGACAAGAGGTGACACATTATGCCTCTTATGACAATGCTTCTCGTGGCTCCTGACAAGGCACAGGCCACCATGCAAAAGATGAATGAAGAAAAGGATTGAAAAGGATGGGAGCAGAGGAAGGTAAGGGGATCTAGAAGTGGAGGGAAAAAAAATTACACGAGACAAAAAGCACAGGATGAAAATGTAGGCAGAAGATGTAAATTGAGCTTGAGACAAAAGACACAATTGCACATTTTCAAAGTGGCAAGACACACACACTGCACACTTTCCTCTCCGCTGGCAGAAATCCCTTGTACATAACAGTAATGACCAGTGTGATAATCTCAGCAAAGGTTAACAGTGTACTGCCATTAGTACATAGTACAAAAGGCTTTTAACAGACAACCAAGAAGCTGTCCGCCGCAATTTACCACAAAATTTGAAGTGACTTTATATATCAGAAGCCATTTAATGTTGCCGAGCAGAGAAGTTCTGTCTGTGTCCCTTTCTCTTTTGTTCCTCAGCGGTGAAAAAGATCACTGTGACATCTCCCTCTCGCTGTGGACTAAGGCACCTGGTCTGTCATTTCTCTAATGATAGTGGGGCGAAAAGACTGGGTGGAGAAGACAAGATGGGAGATTTAAAGTAAAAAAGGGAAAGGAAAGGAAATGGAAGAAGGGAGGGGAGGGTTGTCTTCATTGTTTGAGATGTGTCCTACGCTGTGTCAAAGGAAGCATAGATCTTTTCCCTCTTTTTTTTTTTTTTGGTTTTATCCTCCTGTGTGTCTTTTTCTCTGTGTCTGCCTCCCTTTACTCCTCCATCCCTCATTTTATTCCCCTTACCTTTGCTGCTGTGGGGACCAATTTGGCTAAAATGGAACCTCTTCCTCATTTTTTTCTTAATTAAAATCTGAGAGCCTCCGCGGAGGAGGAGGAGGAGGAGGAGGAGGAAAGGGGGGGAAGAGGAGGTGCCTGTGAGCATGTGTGTTCATGTGCATGCTGGTGGCAGATTGCCTGCGTTCCATTAGTCTTTCATTAGAGTCGGTGAAAATCAAACAAAGGCACCAGAGTTTCAAAAGACATAACAAGGCTACTGATATATATTTATATTTATATATTTGCTTGTTGTTGTTTTTTTATATAATTGTCTTTAAAAAAGCAGAAAGATGTTGATCAGCTGTGATCAAAGAACCTTTTTTTTTTTTTTTTTGGTGGAATACAAACCTGATTTTTCTTTTCTGAAACAAAGAAGCAGAAACTTGATAACAGCAAACAGAAGTGGTTCCTTTTTCAGATTTAAGCTCCTTTGCTTAGCGCTGTGTGTGCATGTGTGTGTGTGTGTGTGTGCGTGCACATTCGTATACGTGTGTGGCAGGACGGTCCCACAGGAGAACTAAGTTGCTCTGAGACGTGCTGGCCGCTTGCAGCACAAATGGTAATAAGGCAGGAGGACAAACGCTCCCCTCCTCCTGCTCCACGATGGAGCTTGCCCCCACCTTCCTGCCCCTAGCAAAGGAGGGGTGTGTGTGTGTGTGCGCGCGCGTGTGTGTGTCGAAGTGTGCAGCGCGATGTCACTGAGCATCTCAGAGTGGAGCAGCACAGTTGACTCAGTTGAGCCTGCGCTGGCCTGACACACACACACACACACACACACACACACTCTCTCTCTCTCTCGCTTGCATACACAGACACTCAGCGAGCCACCGTCTCTCTCACTGGCTCACTCTCGCATGCTCTCGCACACTCACACACACACACGCACACACGCTCAGGCGCTCAGTTCAGTTCCTCCGTGGCTGCGGCGGAGTACAGAGGAGTCAGAGAGAGAGAGAGAGAGAGAGAGGCAAGAGGAGAGGGAAAGAGAGAGGACAGTCGGCGGCACAGACGTTGAGAGAGGGACACATTCACAGAGACAGAGAGAGAGAGAGAGTAAGAGAGAGAGAAAAGGAGAGAGAGAGGAGCGGGAGGCAAAGAGAGCTGGATTGCTGGTGGCTCACTCCCACACCTCATCTTCACTTTGCTGGGACAGGCACAGAATTGATGGTAAGATACATTCAAGCTTGTTTTGGCTCAGCTGTTTGCTTGTGGGACTTTTTTTTTATAAACTGGACTTAAAAAAATATTTGGTTGTTTGACAGATTTTTTGGGGGGGCGTGAAACGGTATATTTAAAATTTCACAATTTGTTGTCCTTGGTTTTTGTTTTTGTTTTTTTTGTTTTGTTTTTTTTAGCCTGTGATTTAGTATATATCCTTTTTGTAATTACAACACACTATTTATTACCTTCACAAGCTGACATTTATTTCAGTGTTTATTTCTCTGGTTCTGTGTGGATATGTTCACTGCTGAGTGTGCTGATGCCAGTTCCCAGGTCGCTTAACTTTTACTTTCCTACTTTTTCTTATATTACGTGAGTGTGTTTGTGTGTGTGTGCATGCAGGTAAATGTGTTCCACTGTGTATGCTTGCATCTAAGTGCATGTTTGTGTTGACTCCATGTCCAAGTACAAAATGACTGACAGATGGATTACAGCAAAAAAGTGAGGCCACAGGCAACAACATGCACCCCCTCTTCTTAATTCCCATAACCCCCCTCTTTTTTGTTTTACTCCGTTCTTGCTCACCTTCTCATCAGCCTCCCTCCTCACCTCCATCCTTTCCCCCGTCCCTCTTCACCTCCAGTGCTCCGCTCATCTTCCCCTGTCCAAGACGAGGCCCCCGAGGAAATTCACCACAAGCCCTCTTCTCTCTCTCTTCACGAGAATTAACTCCACACTCACTGCTCTGCCACCGGAGCTGCCAAGAAACCTCACACACATACACACGCACACACACACATCTACTTCCTCATCTCCCCTCTTGCTGTTATCCTCCTCAGCAAGCAGGAACCAAGCTAGATTTTTTTTTTTTTAAAAAAGCAACACAACCCCAAAAGAACCCACCTTCACTGACTTCTTTTTCTTCTCTCCTCCTTCACACTCCCACATCCCTGCTGCCCTCCCTCTCTGTCTCTCCCTCTCTCTGTCTAAGTCCAAGGAGGCAGAGTTGGATGTGAGAGGCAGTGAGTGTGACACAGTCCCACCAGAGCCCAGCAGAGACCCAGAGCCGCCCAGGCCACCTTCAGCTAAGGCTAACGGACCCACAGACACAGCTGGCGTTTGCACGAGCATCACCTCCAGTAGCCACAGTAGTAGCAGCAGCACCACCAGCAGCAGAAGTGGTCTGGGTGGCGTAAGCATCGTTAGCAGCAGCGCTGAGGGAGCAGGCGCAAGCTCCATGCAGTTCAGCACCAGACCGCCTAGTGCTGAGCAGCCGGGCTTCATGGGGACATGGCAGCAGCAGAGCACTGACAGCAACCTCCTCTACAGAATGTCCCAGCAGGTACGTCAGCTCAGCCTCACCCCTTCATCTTCTGCATCTCTGCCTCCTCCCGTCTCCTTCTTTCTTTCCATCTTTGAGGCCAAATGTTTATTTTTCTTCTCCTGATGTGTGTTTGCTCTCATAGTATTTACTGACTCCTGATCCAAGAAAGCGTTGGTGTGTGTAGGTGTATGTGTAATTTCATGGGGGGGAGTGAGTGATTTTGTTGTTGTCTCGTTTGTGATATTTCAAGTTTTGCAGTAGAATTTTTGTAACTTTCTTTTGGAGCTTAGATTTAACGCTTTTATGTTACTCTTTTACACAAACCATGCTTTAAAGTATTTCCATTCATGCACTCTCTCTGTCATTTTTTTCACTAATTCAATGCATGTATCATTTTCCTTTGTAAAAAGAAAAAAGAAAGAAAAAGAAAAAAAAAGCACATTTTGTGTATTTGCAAAAACACATGTTAATATAGAATTTGCACAGTTTGACAAAAAAAAATTAATTTATTTGGCAATATGATTCCTGACCTCTTGTTACATACATGCTTATGTCTCAGTAATTGGTGTGTGAGCAGAGAGGAGTTTAAAAGCAAGCTATAGGCGTGTTTTGGTAACCCCAGTGCCGATAAAGACTCGGGAAGGGGCACCCCTCTGGGACCGGCTAATTGACTTCGTGTGGCCGAAGCAGGAAGCCCCTCGCGCGGCTACAGAACAGCAAAGGAGCCGTGAATGAATACTGGCTGGCCAGGAAAAGTAGTGATGATAACGGAGAGCCCGCACCGGCTGAGGACAGTCGACATTTCCTCCCGACATTCCTCTGCTGTTGTCGCGGGTGTTTCTCCTTGTTCTGTTGCTTTTTCAGGTTTTAATTTAGCTCCCAAAGTTAGAAACATGGCAGTTATTTTGAAGGGATTAAGTGGTTTCGCTGGATAAATATCAGGTACGGAGAGGGGAGAGAAATGTCCGGCTCTGCGCAAGTGTATGTGCGCGCGTGTGTTTGGGTGTGTGTGTGTGTTTGTGTGTATGTGCTTGTGTGCGTCCGTTCGCGCGCACGTGTGCGTGAGGGGGAGACAGTAAAGACAGAGGATAGTTGTTAGGTTGCAGTTAATCATAGCCGGACCTGCAGACTCTCCGTACCATGCACACGCTGTTACGCACTCGGGCCATAGCGCCTCTTGCGCAACAGCTTCGCCGCGGCTCTTTGCTCTAAAGTGAAGAGAAACATATTCTCTGTCACCTTGACGGTACTTGGAGCCCGTATTGTTTTGCTTAACCCCCAGAGGTCGAATCGTAAAGGTGAAAATGATGTTTTGGGGATTAAAAGAATATCCCGGTGTAACTTTTGGTAATGACACATTTGTAAAAGCAGCTTTCTACGAAATAGTTTTATGGATCTTATAAAAAAACATTTCCATTTTTATTCAGGTTGATCTTTAACCCCCCTAATTATTTGATGCCTATATCAATAGTATTTTACTTTGCATCCTCACACCTTTCGTGCACAACGTGCTTTATCCCACCCCCACCCCTCAATTTTTCCTAAAGAAACGATCATACAAACTATTGATACATGAATTAGTGGGTGGGTTGTAGAGGTCAGCGATCCGGTTCTCTCCTCTTCTCCCGGTATGAGCAGGTGGATGGGCCCCTACGCTCAGCATCTGCTGGGACCTCACGTTTGCATCCCCAATCCTTTTTACAAATGCGCACCGTTGTTTCAATATAATCAGCTGTGGGACTCGCTGTTATTTATCCTTCCTCGCACCACTTAGAAGACATCTTCTCATGTTTAGTAGGCATGACATAAATTCTCCGAAGGAAGCCTGTTCCTTGACAGACTCGCCTTATTGGAATCTAACCGATAATGACTTTGTGTTTGCCGAGCCTGGCGCACCCTGGGGTGTTGGAGAGAAATGCGTTATGGGCTTGGGTTAAAAAAAAAAAAAAAATCCCTCCCCAATCTCCCGTAAAGATCAACCAGGTGACACGATAGATGCGGGATTTTATCACTGTTTAGTTACTGTTTAGTCCATCTGCTCGACAGAGACGCAAAAGAACTAGGAGATGCGGTTGTGAGGAGGTGCAGAGGCATCTCCAAGCCAAAACATTTGGCAATACTTTTGCAATTCCTTGTAAATCGCACGCACAAAGTAGCACTGTCGAAATAAGGAAATGTCTCTTTGATAGGAAGGCTGGGATTTTCCTATTTTAAACTCATCCTGTTAATTGCATAAATACGCTGTGGTTTGCAGCAGGTGTTTGATCAGCTTGTGCGTTAACATCCGTGACTGACGGGTGCAAAGAAAGTGAAGCACAGATACAAATATATATATTTTTTTTGCATCTAAATTTTGAATCAGTAGGTTAATTTTTTTTTCCCTTCACGGTATTTCAAAGCACAATCAGATAATAAAAAGCAGCACGTGTCTTGTATAGCGTGAAGAAAATTACTTAAACCTAAAGAAAAATATTTAAAAACGACTTTTTAAATATTACTAAATTATTTCTATATTGCTGCCGAATTTAAATCATTTTCATATATTTTATTGGCTGCAATTTATACATTTATTTATTTCATATTCACTTAGATGTTTTCAAGACACGAGGCATTTTCTTTAGAAATATTTGGCCAGAGGCGATGCTGTTTGAATTGAAGAAACAAATGCAAAATACAGGTGAATTAAATATTTTTTCCTTATGTTTTATTAAGTGTGGAGTGTTAGATTACATATTGATACAGTATTTTTTCTTTTCTTTTTATCGTTGCGTGATTTTTCCAAACCAACGAAATTAACAACGTTGGTTATTAAGGCATTTATGCAGGCGAATAATTTACACCTTTCATAAAAGGCCTTAGTAGGTTTTTAATCTTTGAGCAAACTCTTGTTTTCATCTAAGCCACATAGCAGGAGATTTACATCCTCCATAATCCACGCAAGTGTCAACAGGAAAGGGCACAAACAGCATACAATTTAAATGAAATCAATGAAATGGATTCAATAAATACGACCTATTTTCTCAGCTTCCTTGTGTTCAAAAAATCAGTGCACATTTTACAAAACACTGCGAGAGGGAACTTTCCTAATTGCTTTTATGGTGGAAAAAATACAAACATTAGTCGGGAGTTTAATTAATTCCAGGCATTACGGAGTGATAATATTTGGAGCCTTAATTGACCCGCTGCTGTACATGCATGGCTATGAATATCGACCCTTTGCAAGTTAAAAACTCTAGAGTTAAGTGATACTACGAGTCTAATTGGCTCATCAGGGATGTTTCCTCCACAATACAGCAGCCGGAGGCCGCGTCTTTTTTCTTTTTTTTTTTTTTATTGTCTTCTCCGCTTCAAGTCGGAGGAACGTGGGAACAAGTCAAGGATTAGGGAAGCTTGTAAAAATGTGCCTTCATCTCCACCTGAGGATCTGATGCTGCCACCCAGGGTCGGCACAGACCTCAAAAAAAGGGGGAGAAAAAAAATCAGTGTGTATCTCCAGTTTAAAACTATCTCTAAAATAGCCTCTTCCTTTTCTTTTTGCAAGGGTGCTGTAACGCGGCTTCCTTTGAAGTGCGACAGGTCGACTATGGGCCGAGACCTGGAAGAGGTACAGTGGCATTACAGCCTGCCTGACTTCTGTCTGCTCTCAGTGCTGCCTGCTTCATCTCACACCGAGACTCTTTTATCCACATATGAACACAGCAGGGGTGGATAATATAGGCATATAATTGACAAACTAGATAATACAACAAAAAACCCAAAGAATAATCAAATAACCAATAATAATCAATGTTATAACAGTAGAAATAATAATAGAAATTATAAATCTTTAGCCACATTTTTTCTTAGAATTTAAAATAAAAATAATAATAAAACACATTTTCTTTTTTATCATGGCATACATTTGCAATTTTAAGAAATTTAATTTACTTTTAATTTAATGCCAGTTAAATTAATATTTAATATATATTTTTATGAGTAATGTTGATGATTTTTTTTTTTCTGTCTACAAGTTCACCTGTGCACTGGTTACTTCTAAATACTGGTTTTTAAATTGTTATAAATGTGCTGGCTCCATAGATTGTTTTATTATATCATTTCTCCTCCCTCAGTATTCTCTCGAAGATTTGAAAGCCTGACTTTATTCCCCCCCCATTTCAAATTTTCTTCCCATTTGTCTTCTGTTCCTCTTTTTGTCACGTTTATTTATTTATTTATTTTTGCTTGGATCAATATTACAGCCCTGTTGATTTTCCCTCGTTCCATATATTTCGTTGAAGCACCGTGCAGCCGGCCCTGCGCTGTCTGTTTATGCCAAACCATTGGAAGTGAATTCTGTTGGCGCTCAGAGCACGATGATAGACATATTTGTGGAACAACATGCTCTGCTTTGTTTTGTCTGACTGAAGAAATTAGGTAGATATTATCCTCTTCAGTGCAGTTAACAGTACACGCTAATCTGCCTATTAACACAATGATAGATTTATAGCAGTGTGTGTGCGTGAGTGTGTGTTGGGGGGTGGGGGGCAAATGTTGTTTTACACAGTGGGGTACAGTCGTGTTGCATGTTGCATATGTGGTGCATATGCATTGCTTCTTACTGTTGTGTGGGACCTGGAGGCAGTGATTTGATGCATATGTGTAGAATTACCCACAATCGGTGAATGCGTGCACATGTGTGTGGTTACACTCGCTGTTATTATTTCCATGTCTGTCTTTGATGGGTCGTTGCACACAGAGCGTATGGATGTCTATACATACATGTATCTGGTGTCGAGTGTGTGTGTGTGCGCGTGTGCTCTGACGGTGGCGTTTGTGTGTGCTAAAGAGTTGGTGTCTGTGCGTTTGCCATTTATTTTTCTGAGTGGGTGGCTAAACACTCATATGCCAGTTGTGTGTGTGTGTGTGTGTATGTATGTGTGCAAGAGAGATATTGCATGTGTGTGTGTGCGTCCTCCCTGTGTGTGTGTTTCTGTGTGTTGGATCGGGCTCCATGTGTGTGCGGGTGCGAGGTGAAGTGTCTCTTGGCTGGCCCTGGCTGGAGAGCTGGAGGAGAGCAGAGGTGAAAGAGGAGATTTGCAGAAAAGACACGCACCACTTCCCCCATTACTACTTTTCTTTTTCTTCTTCTACTTTTACGTCTTTGTCTCTCACAGCTTCTTCTTCTGCCCTCGCTTTTCAGTCCTCTTCCTATTCCCCAACCTTCACCCTTTCTGTTCTGTCTCTTCTTCACGACTGTCTTTTTTACTTAAAGCTATTCACCAACAGCAAATCAAATGCTCAAAGGCTAAATCAGACGGTTTTATGCAGCTACTGTCTTAGCAGAAAAGGCTCCTGAGACTAAATCTGTGTAACTGGGGAACATTTTGAACACGTTCACTTCATATACAGGATTACCACTTATCATGAGCCAGAAGGACTGAAGGAGCACAATGTTTCTTGGTTATGCCTTTTTATCAGCGTTTGGTCTGGTACCTGACTGGACAAGCTTTAAAGAGACACCAGGATAGATGACACTTATCTACAACTCCAAACTTGTGCTCTTATACTGCCTAATTCAAGTATTACTGCTGTGCACCAGTTAAGAAAATAGATAACACAGGCGGCGCGGAGAAGGGAAACTGATATTCAGCGAGCTGGCATCTAACACACTCTTTGTGTGTATGATGATGATGTGTTTTGTAAAGGCAGCGTTATTTCTGCGGGAGAGAAATATGAGAGTAAGACTGAGCGAGAAGGTGGGCACAGCCACTGGTATATTTGCTGTATGCGTGCTCCACTAAGAGCCCATCTAGTTTGACGAAGTGGGAGGATGTACAAGGTCCCATTCATGCTGCGGTCCCCACTATATTTACCCAAGCGCCAACCAGGGAGATATGACGTCCACAACATTTTTGCTTTAAACTTGTTCCAACTGGCGTTTCAAAATCTGTCTCTCAAAAATTGCATCACCCGGTATGTCTGTTCGTTTGTATTGAAATCTGAAGGTATATTTACATATGTAATAATTATGCTAGCTTTTTTTCAGCTTTACATACTGTAGATGCTTGTTTAGTGGGTAAAATCAATAGCCCGCGCATTTAATTCCACCATTTTCCTCTCTTTTTCTTGGACAGTTGAGGAAATCCATTAACTGACTCTTCAGGCAGACACACATGTTCCCCATCCTTGGACTTACTGTCTTAACATTCTTATGATAAATTATAATTTCCAATTAATATATATGCAGTTTTTCCCAAAAAAGAAATACTGTACCCTGATTGTGTGCATCTCAGGTTAGGCAGGAACCTCTGTAGCTCGGCAATAATGCCCTGCAGGACCAGCGTTACGGGTAAGCACTGACCCTGACTCTGTGTGCAGGACCTGGGGCAAACAGCGATCAATAAGCATCATGTGAGCATCACTCACAGGCTCCATGTCAGCTGTTTCCTGTTTGTCCTGAGGAGACAGCCGCCTCACCGCCACGGTGAATGCCCAAATAACGTGGAGGATGCACAGCGATGCCGAGATCCTATCATGGAAGCGGGGGGAGGAAAAAAAAAAGGGTCTCTGTATCATATGGAAGCACAAGGTGTATTTTATATGTGCGTGTGTGCGCAGAGGAATGATAGAAATGCAGAGCCATTTGCTCTCGCTTTATCAGAGGGATGAGTGGCGAGATCTACTGGAGCTGAGTCTTTCCCAGGGACCTCTCTTACTCTTGTGTGGGCATGTAAAATCAAAGAAATACAGTGTGCATTTCCTTTTGTTGTTCTTTATTTATTGCAGCTCACTTTTGACAAAGCAATCAATAAAATACTGGTAATCTGAGTAGAAAATGTCAACACGTAACATCGCGGCGATTCATGAGGTATTTCAGGCCAGAAAGATTTATGTAGGTTTTATTCATTTTGAATAAATCAGCGCGGTTACTCAGTCGTGTGTGTGGGGTGTGTGATTAGCTCCTCACGGCACTGGGAAAATGGTTTATATATTTTAACTACAATTGTTGCTATGCAGATTAAATTTAGACACTTTAGTTTGATGTTCCTTTTCTTGTCTTTTTTTCCTGCTGATGTCCATGTAAGCAGTGCAGCGCCACTCTTTCTACTGTGTTTTTCCTTCTTTCATTTTCTGCATGTCTCTCAAAACACGGCTGTGAGTTATTTGTCTTTGGGCAGTTTCCTGTAGTGCGGTGAAGTCGCCGGTGTGAAGAGGAAGTGTGTGTGTTTGAAGGGCTAGTCGCTCAGGATGTCACCACCCCACCACTGGCTAATGAGGGGGACATGAATACGGAGCCAGGGCAGCAATACACACACACTCACTTGCGCACAGATGCACACACACACACTGACACGGCAGGAATGCAGCAGCTGTCACCAAGATCCAGGCAGTTATGAGAGCCTTGAAGTGTAGTTCTTTCTTGTAAGTGTGTGCGTGCGTGTGTGTGTGTGAAGTGGCGTTACCAGGGGTTGTTGTGGTGCTGAGAGCTTGGAGGGGATGGTGTTGGCATCGGTGACTCAGGCCTCCAGCAGGGTGGACCATCAGAAATGCATATATTTTGCAGTGGCCTGCGGTATTTTAAGATGTGACCATATGGTAGAAACATTGTTCTGCATCCAGAGGAAGGTGACATTAGGTGTGACCTGTGCTAAGTGACAGGAACTTGGGCATACTTTCACCACGGCTTCTCCCTTTTCCTGTTATTTCTCAACTCCTGTTATTTTGTTTTCCTTGGAGTTGCGCCAACGCAGCGGGCAAATCGAAAGCCTACTATTTTTACATCCGTCTTTAAGGACCCCTGTCTGTTCGCTCTGCCTGCCAATTTGCCCCATCAGCAGTGGCAAAGAAGAAGAGCTCTCAAGGCACTGAGCCTTTCATTTTTCTGTTGGCGATGTAGCTAATGCTGTCACTGTTATTTGAAAAAGCACTCAGAGTGAATTGCTATTATTATTGTTAAAACCATCATCATCATCAGGCTTATTTATGGTTATGGATAATGATGGTAATTTTGTTCAGGTCTCGCACTTGACTCTGTCTCTTTCTTCTGCTAATCTGACATATACTATGTCTCTGTGTGTGTGTGTGTGTGTGTGTGTGTGTGTGTGTGTGTGTGTGTGTGTGTGTGTGTGTGTGTGTGTGTG
>JAVDPK010002924.1:15671-41015 GCA_034780415.1 Cichlasoma orientale | reverse complement strand
ACACACACACACACACACACACACACACACACACACACACACACACACACACACACACACGAACACACACACACACAGACTCAGGCATACATACACAGATGACACTGGCACATGGCGCAGTGCGGGGGCAGTTTAGGGAATAGAAAATTGCCTTCTCAGGAAGGCCCTGGCCAATTAAGGACCTGACCGTATTGAATGTCAAGTGTTAATTTAGGCTCCCCCCTCCCTCCGACCCCCCCACCCCTCACCCCTCAATTTCCCAGCAGTCGTTGTTTGGGGGGTGGGGGGGTGGTAGGAATGTGTGTGTGTCCCAGAGATGAGCAAATACATGTCAAGCCAAAGTTGATTGCCTGCTCCGTATTATGTGTCGCAGGCAAGTGGCAAATGTGCTCCCTCCTTTTAGCCTTTCGCGTACCCCCTGAGGGACTCCGCGATGCTTGGAGGAGGAGAGGAGGAGGATTAACTGTACTGCAGTGATAAGAATGGGGGGTTTTTACACTAGGGAAGGGGGGGGTGGGGGGTGAAGGGGACAGAGAGAGAAGTAGAAAGAGGGCAGAGGGTTGGTTTGATCTCATAGGACTGGGTGGTGACTTTGATAGTCTTTTAATTGCCTTCATTTCGCAGAGGTGATGTCCCTGGAAAACATTCTCAGAAAAAAATAGTTTCAAATAGAGAGCGGGCGAATTTCCTAAAGTTTAGCCAGCCGTGTATTTACAAAAGAAAAGGTATTTTAACTTTATGAGAAACTTTAAATGATATCGACATGATGGCTTTGCACTATGCTCGCAGTTTGGCATGATCCGGGGCATACAAGGTTGTCTCTGAGTTGGACTGATGGTAAATGCCCACCTCCTTACCTCCATGATCTAATAGACATCCACTTAGTCTTAATGGCCAGATTCCCTTTCTTCTCTCATGATGACTGTTGCACTCTTTAAAGGTGTAATTGCCAGCTTGTCTTTCCTATCAGCCACCCCTCCCAAAAAAAAAGCCTCCTTTTGCCACTCATGTTTACTGCCTCCCTCCCAAGACAGAGGGGAGCATTTCTAAGAAAATAAATATTAATGCTTTGCTTGCATTCACAACAAAGCTAATTCTCCTGTTTTAGCCAGCCCTCTGGCTACATTTGTTAGTGAAAGGCTCTCTGTTTTACATTCGTTCTGGTGCATTTACATGTGCGCTGGAGTTTGTGTGTGTCCAGTGATAGCAGTGATGTTGTGAAATTGAATGGAGAGGGTGAGTATTGATCATTTACCCCTGTGTGTTATTAGTGCCTGCTGCTACTGACAAAGAGAATGTGATCCACCTGCACAAACACAAACTGACAAACACTTACATGCACGCGTGTGTGTACACAGACACACACGCACACGCAGTTCACTATGTTTACTCAAGAAATACAGTATGTTGTTTGCATGTTGTGACAGAGATAATACATTGTATCAAAGGGGGAAAAGTATACTTTCCCACTACATAATATTTTATGGAAATAACATTATTGCCCAGAATCAGTGGCCAGAAACCTGTAAAATTACAGCTCCTGTAGTGTTATGATGGACTGGGTCATGTGTCAGTGACTTATATGTATCGAGGGTCTTTTCAAATGGGGCCAATTTTTTTTATGTTCTTTGCTCACACACAGCCACACGCAAATTTATTATTACAATCTGTTTTTTTTTTCAATCTCCCGCAAGTGATAACAAGTTTTGAATTCACAAAGGTTATGGTGAAATGTAATTCAGGCTCTGATCACTGCCACCGTACAAGCCTCCGGGGCCAGGGGAGAGGGAGGGCATTAAGGCCAAGTGTAAGTGCTCTGTCTTTGGGTAGACATGGACGTTGGCAGGGCCTCTGGAGCTCCAGTGGTCAGACGGGGCTGAGAAGTCTGTCAAGCCCTAATTGATCACCCTGACCTGGGAAACTGAGGAGCAGGAGAATGGGGGTGTGGAGGGATGCAATAGATAAGGCTAAAGGGAAAAGAAAGAAGGGAAAAAAAGGAGAAATTGTGAGACCGGTGGCTTAATCTCTCTGGACTGGCCATTTCCCCCTCCGGATGATAGATATGGTAGGCCTAGCATGTGACACAGATGGATAATGCAGGCGTCCGGGGTGATAGAGTTATAAATTAACACATTACTGGACCTTAATGTGGACTATTGTGGACGACCTCACACCAACATCATCAACCCTCCAGGCGCACACACACACACACACACACAAACACGCCCACAGTTTCACTGATGCGTCTAGCTGAGCTCAGGGTGTGGATTGTACTCTTCAAGTGGCATTGATTTGTTAAAGTGCTGAATTAGCAGGATCAGTCCAGTTGTTGGTCCTTTTTATATTTTCGCTCTTTTTTTGTTTATTACACCCCACCCCACCCCAGGTTCTTTTACACCTTTTTGGTTGTTTTTCTCTTCTTGCTCAAACACTGATTCTTCCTCCTTTTCTGCTTTTTTTCCTACATTCTTGACTCCTTTCTCTGTGTGAAAGACATTCACACACTCTTTTGCCGCTCAGACACAAGCGCTCCAACTTTGCTCCCTCGGTTGTCCTGGCTTTTTCCCCGACTCTTGTCTCCAGCTGGAAGGTCTCACCTAAAAAGAACAGTTGGTTTTTCTCTCCTTCTTGTGGCCCACACAATGCTCGCCAGCCAAAACTGTTGTGTCCCTGAGTCTGAGACTTAAAGGGGAAGTGGTATGTGTGTGTGTGGTTGGGGATTGATATTTAATAGCCAGACATACAGAAGAGCTAATATCCAGAGCAGCAGTAGCCTGCACATTGTAAGGCCACACACAGTGACAAGGTTCTGAGCAACTCGCTGCATTTTAAACTCAACCCACTCCTGTGGAGCGAGGCAATGGCTTATACATCTACAGGCTAACCGCAGCGAATTCCACTGGTGTAAATGTCATTTGACAACAAATGAGTGCCTCTGGAAACTGAGCGGTGTACGGTAAGGGTCACTGGTCCCTCTGTCTGCTGAGCGCGGAGTGCTGTGTTATACTTGGGCTTACGAGTGGGACAGACTGTCTGCTCTGTGAGTCTGACTCCCTCGCCAAGAGGTGCAGATTTGTTAGTGTCTGCTCCATTATCACCCATCACTCTCATGGTTTGTTGTGTTGAGTGCGAGTGCATGAGAGAGAGTGAGTGAGTGGAGTAAAGAGACTGTCCCCCTCTTTCTAGTTTTCTGTGATTCAGCCCAACAGTTAACATCTGGTGACCAGTGCCTGACCTTCTTGTGATTTCATGCACACACACTAAGAGTCGGACGGTATCCAAGTGATGACTGAGTGACCACCCATCTACCCCCCCGCCCCGTCCAATGATGCATCTGTGCCAGACCCCCCCCCCCCCCCCCAGGTCCATCCCCTCACTGCGCATGACTGTTTGATGAGAAGTTGATGGGCGACTGGTCTGCCCTTAGTTCCAGTAAAGTGCTCAATAATGTGCACCTAAGAGTAGACAGGACAGTACACATGGGTGCATCATGGCCCAAAAGTAAGTACAAACCCCCCCGCACTAGTTTATAGCACTTTGCTGTTTTTCTGCTATTTGCTTTTCTTATACCAGCTTGATTCAGAATCCCCGCTTCCCCATCAATATGGCATGTTTTAAAATATTATTTGTCTTAATCTAATATTTTTATCCTTTCGCCCTCTTAGTTACAACAATTTAGTCGATTATTGATTTTTTGAAGTCAAAATGGCAACAATAACAACTTGTTGGCTCCTAGCGACTTTTTAAATGTGATGTTTTGCAGTCTTATGTGGCATTAAACTCATTATCTTTGGGTTTTGAACTGTTGGTCATTTTTCTCATTTTTAGAGCAAACAGTTAATTGCTCAACCGAAGCAAGAAATGCCAGATATATCAATATATCAAAACACAAATAAGAACGAATCCTAGTCCACATGTGCAATACAGTGGCCTTCAAACACCCCTCCCAAAAAAACGCAAACTGGAATGAGAAGTATGTCTGGCTGATAGGAAAGACCGGTCGCTGTTTATGTGAATAGAGAGGTGCAACAAGAGAAAAGGCGTGCGTGCATGTGTGTGTCTTCTCTGCTGGGTGACAGAGGCGTGAGCAGCACATGCCAGAGGCAGAGCAGAAGTGACACATGCATCACTGCACTGTGACATGCCTGGGTCATGACCTTTCTCACCCTTGGCTCCTCTCTGTATCACATGTTTTTGTGTGCAATAGTGTGTCAAGGAGTGACTGTCCCTTCAAAGGAAATGGGAAGTACCTCTGCTGATGTAATCCAGGGGAACAGGGATGGTGTGGAGAGCGGGTCACAGGCAGGGCCTAATGGCAGTGTGATGTTGTGACTAAAGCTCTCCCTTCAAGTTAAATGCAGGGCGGGGGGCCAGGGAAGTAGAGAAAGGGGGAAGCCCTGATGCGTGTCTGGACGGTGGCTGCACAAAAAGAAAAGAAACAAGAAGGAGGGACAGAGAGCGAAAACACCAATGTAGCATTTCAGTAAGAAAAAAAAACACTTAAAGTGAGGGATAGTGAGCTGGGATGCAAGAAGGCAGCCAGGGGACTGAAGAAGAGAGATGGGGGGGGGGGGGGGCAGCAAGCAGGCGTGCGTCCATCGCCTGAGGCTGATGCATTGTGACAGTCACTTAGAAGGATTTCACTTCCCCTAAACTGTGGCTTGCAGGAAGAAACACCATAAGTTGGGACAATTATGGTCTGAAGGAGATATGACAGGACAGATGCGGAGCTGCGGAGGGAGGGAGGAGGGAGGAAGGAAGGAAGTGAACCAGAGAGCGCGCGCGTGCATGTATCTATCCTCAGGAGAATGCAATCATATCATTTGCTTGTATTTTGTGGATTGGTCTGTATATGTACACTACATATGCTGCCCAAGTATTGCGTGTGTTTCTGTGTATGTGCACGTGTTTGCCTATGAGGGGCCACAGAAGGGTTCTTGCCTGGTGCACTCCATGTCTGGGAGAGCCGGCATCTCGCTCCTCATGGTACAGTGTGTTACCACATCGCCTCCCTCATTCCTCCACCTCATGTCTGTAACTTAACCTGGTGACGAAGGGCAGGAGAGAGAGAGAACAAAAAAGAAGAAAAGCATAAGAAGTTGGAGCGAAATGTTGCCAAGAATCTAGGCCCCTTATTTTGTCTTTTCTTTGGTTTATTTGATTTTGGCCTTTTTGCTTGTTAATAGTTTGGGGGGGGGGGGGGTGTCGTAGCCCTGATAAGTGTCCCTAATGTTCTTTTTGCTGCAGTACATTTTGTTACCCCTGTGCAGCAAGCTCTGCCAAGAATGTCACTGTAATTTGAGTGTAAGTGGATTCCAAGAAATACACTTTTCCTGTTTCATTGAGTCGTTTTGCTTTCAGCGCTATTATGTCCTTCGTGCGAGCGAGGCACTGGTGAAATTGTCTCTCGGTCTTTCTCTGGCTTGTGCGTGGCACCTACCGTTACAGTTCACTGACAGTTCTGTTAATTCTCTTTCCATTCGTGTGGCTGTGTGTGTGTGTGTGTGTGTGTGTGTGTGTGTCCGCGCGCAGTCAAATAAAGACAACAGCAAAAACAGTTTCCATTTAGAAAAATGCAACATGCTTGATTACTGCAGGCTATTAAAAAAAACGCACACATCTCCTGAATAGTGTGGACAAACTGTGGTTTTCATGCATAGATGACATTTTCACAGGTAGGAGGCAATTACATCTTTACTACCCACACTTTGTTATCAGGTACAAGCCCTGAAAATGTGCATTTCTTTCTTAATATATCCATTTCAAACAATAACTACTTACAGTTCCGATCAACACTTGTAGCTGTGAGGTGTGTGTGTGTGTGTGAAGATTTAAAGAAAAATGGATTGAGATATTTGGCTTTGATAAGAGCTGCTTGCAGCCCACTGCAGCTAATGAGTCGCACCTTTCCTCCGAAGGGCTGCATAAACTAAGCTTCCAGTTTTCTGTCCTTGCCACCTCCCCCGTTTGTGCTACTCTCTGCTCATCAGTATGGCAGTTGTGTTTGCTGAGCTGGCTTCTGATAGACTTTTGTTTGGTTGGGTCATTTGAGACTTGGTATTAGCTCTCTTTTTCTCTCCCTCCCTCTCTCTCTCTCTCTCTCTCTCTCTCTCTGTCCTGTGGGTTTTATTCAGATGCACCTCCAGACTGTGCTGAGACTGGCTGTTAGGGATTGATGGAGGAGGGAAAGAGGGGCAGCCTGGGACAGAGGCTGACGGGTATTAGACCCCTGAACACAGCTGGGACCTCTACTATGAAAGAGATGGTAATGACCGTCTGTTAGCATTAGAGAAGATGGGATGAAAGAATGGCCAACAAACCCACTGAGAGAAGAGACTTTGCCACTGTGTCGCGCCTGAGCCCGAAACTACCTTTGTCACCTTTGGCTGTCCTGAGGACGAATGACTGTGGCTAAATTTTCACTTGATTTTACTTGCAAACAGCAGCACAGAAGTGAGAGAAATTCATTTGGGGAATTAATTATGGAGATCAGCATCTCAGAGCCCCAAACAGTTTTCTAGTAGGGCCATATTTGGACAAAAAATATGTAGAAAAAAATCATCCATTCAATAATTTCTAGGAGGGCACAGCATTGGCACTGCTTCAGCTCAGATTCAACTTTCATTCCACTGTAACTTCATCCAGTGTGAGTTATTAAATGCGAGCGTTCCTGTGTTAATGTTGCATTCTTCTTATGACTGATGAAGTTTTTCTCTATTACATCCGTCCATCGTATGTGCTTTAGCAGAAAGAAAATGGTTTTATAATCCAGAGGAAGGCAGACATCTCTGCATCTGATATCTCTCAAACTGGGCAAATCACACCAAGACAACACTTGAATAGAAAAATCATAAAAAGTATTAAAAAAATGCCCAAACTTGGTTTTGGTGTGAACTATCCTATAACGTGCCCACACGAACACAGCATTCAGCTGCCCTTTTTAAATGTTGTGCTTTTTTTTTTTGGTCGGCAGAAAACTTTCTAAAGTAAACAGAGCGGTAAGAGATCCCAAGAGTTGCACAGGTAGTTATGTTTATGTTTAATCACAGTATTTTGACCTACCCCTGCTCAGCTGAACCTGTGCCTTGGCAGTTATTAGCCTATAGGTAAAAAAAAAAAAGTCTAACTCCTACTCCTTAGTGCATATTACCCATACCCCCTTGCAGCAGTCATTACCCATGACAGGGGTCAAGAAAGGTTGTGGCCTAAGCACTCCATCGACTATATGGAGTCAATAAAGGGCTCGTGTGTGCCCACAGTGACCTTTATAGTGATCTGTTTAAGTGAGAAAGCAATATGTGTTTGTACGTCGATGGTGGCTGTGAGAAAATTACAAGTCAGCGCATTATCAAGGATCCATGTTGTGGCTTGCCGTAGCTTCAAAAAAGTGGTTTCACTTTTACTGTAAGATTTCCTCACGGTGTGACTTCACTGGACAGAACTCAGTGTTTGTGAAGGTAAAGCCATGAACTGAAGAGCAAACATTTTTCTAGCCCCAAGTCCAGTTTTTTTTTTTTCTTACCACTCGTAGCAGCAGCAGCAGCAGAAGCAGCAGCAGCTCTCCATACAGTCCACACAAGTTTAAATAATTTATGTCCTGTGCGCTCTCTCTCTCTCTCTCCCCCTCCCCCATGTCACTCTCTGCCCCCCCCCTTCTTAGCACTTGCTTCATTTGTTTGCTTTGAGGAGCTAAATCTTGTTTGCGCGTATTAATAAGTCAAGGCGGATTATGCCCCCACCGCCACGGCCCCTGTAGCGTCCTAGCCCTCTCTGCTTACACTGTATTTGTGGCTGGGTGGCTCTGTTTGCAGACCCCTCTCCCCCCCAACCCCATACCAGAGAGGCCTAGCGCGCTGGGCTAATTAGATTAATTCCGATGTCTGTAATGATTGCTCGCCATCTTTTTTTAATGACTGGTGCATATCAAAGAATAGTAAAGCTCCCAGTCTTCCAGCATGTCAGATCCAGTCGGCGGCACTGGCTGAGTGTTGGTGAGAGTTAGCATATTGCCACTGTGGGTGTCTGTGTACGTAAATTTGTGTTACTGTGGGCTAAGAAAGACCACGTGTTCAGCTTGGCCTTTGCCTGGCCTCATAAAAAATAAAATAAAACATATTAGCAAAAGTAAATCACCATCAACTCAATACAATGACACTGTTATTTTTATTGTAAGTCTGAAACATGATTTTTCTGGAGGACACTGGTTATGCAGCAAAAATAGTTTCAGAAAAAAAATAATTATCAGCACCACTTTTTAACGCGCTCTGTTTTCCCCGTTTCCCTTTTTCTTGTGAAAAATCAAAAGTAAACTGAATGTCATTAAGCATTAAGTCTTGGCTTACACCTTGCCATCCCTGAGCAAGTGTGTTCATCATCCCTCTTTATGCATTTGAGATGTTGCTCATCTTTAATAGATAGATCTAAGTCTCTTCCCTCTTTCTTCACCTCTCTGTCTCTTGGCCCTGTAAAAGGGAGCATAAATATTTGAGAGGCCGGCAGTTCAAAAGTGGGGAAAAAGGGGCATTTAGCTTAGCCACTTGGAAACACAAATGTGAAATGAGAGACTGTGAAGAGCAAAAGGAGGGATGAAAGGAGAGGTGCAAGATCATGAGGCAAGAAGCAGAACTCATTCAGAACAAAGTGTCTATGTACATGGCTCTCTCCTAATTTTATTCTTCTCTTTCACTCACACGCTGAATAAATATGTGCAACTTACAGCTCCCTCTCTCTCTCTCTCTCTCTCTCGCATGCACACACACAAACACACACACACACAGGGTAGATTTCCATAAAATATTAAAGGAGGTGTTTCCTGTAATTATAGCACTGTTTGCCTCTGCCTCAAAGCCTGATCTGTAATTAAACAAGATTGCACACGCATATGCCAAAGTAAAGCACGCACAAACACACCTCCAAGCCGACAGACACACAAACCCATGCACACACTGAGCACGGTGCGGACTTGTGAGTAGATCACTCTCAATCATACTCTCACATAACACTTGCACAAATTTGAGCACACGCACACTCACTGGACTCATTCATAGACAAGTGGTCAAACACACACCTTCCGCTTCATCGCGCACACACATTTTTATCTCCCTCCCACAAGAAAAAAAAAAAATCAGGAGTCTGTAAAATGCTATCTTTCCCAGACTCCCTATTGTGATGTTATCTCCATAACTATCCATATATTGATCCACCTCACTCTTCCCTCCTCTTTAATTCTCTCTCCATCTGCCCCCCTCCCTCCAACCCCTCACCCACCTAGCCCTTATCTAATCTGGCGATGCCACAAATGGCAGCCATTCCCAGCCATGAACAAGTGCCATAATGTGCTCTGGTAAGCCGTTATGATGTGAAATGACCCTATTGATTGGCTTGCATCCCCACTGACAAAAAAGAAGTGGCGGCAGTCACTTATTACTGTTAATGAGCTGTGGGATGGGCCCTAAGTGGCATGTCGCACGTGCACATGCGCGCTCGTATGCGTGCGTGCACACAAAAACCCACGCGCGTGCATCCGTATGCGCGCAGGCATGCTTTGCATAATTGTAGCAGCATTACTCCTACCTGTCTGTGTCCCGCCACATTTCAGCTCGTTAGCGATGGGAGGTCCCACCGAGTGGGCGAGTGACGAGCTTTTAATGGCTGCCACTTGCCATTGTCATGTCGTGTTTTCGATGACTGTTGCATCTGTTTCTATTTTTGCATCTGTTGTACACACCTGGTGTGTCTTTAATGAACAAAGCAAAACACTGCCACTTAGCCTGACAAATGATACAAGCTTTGGTGTTCTGAGTACAGCATGTTGAAGCACAGGAGCCCAGATGTGAGCTGATGCAGGCGGTGTAACTCGAGCTGTGGCAGCGGTGAGTGTAATAATGGGGGAAACAAAACTTGGAGGGCTGGTTAGACACCAGTGTGTCACGGCCACTGGCACGGATCTGACTTGGACCCTGTGCCATGTGGAGAGCGGGAAGATATGTATGTGAAACTGCTTTATGATTGGGAAAAACTTCTTGCTTGCGTACACAGCCGCTGCATTTTTTTCAAGCTGGCAGCGGCTCGCGGGGATAATCCATGGGACACATCCAATCAGCCACAGTGCATGTGCGACACATGTTTTTTTATTCAATCTTCTTGTCTTTTCATCTTCCGCCACAACCAGAACGCTTCCTGCTATTTTCTTCCCAGCTCGGTACAAACGAATAACAGATGTGAAAGGCTGGAACATATACTCCCGGCTCCCCTTCCCCTCGTCCTGTGCTGTGACTACTCTGCGACAACCTTTGCACTCTCGCTCTCTCCCTCTCGCCTTCTTTCCCACTCTATTGTTTCCCTGAAGCCTGCCCATCCCTTGTCCGCTATGTGGGGACACTGCACCCATCTCCCACCCGCTTTCCCTGTTCCCTTCTTCTGAGACTGTTTAGATCTTTATATTTGTCTGTGGGACATGGATAATTTTAGTGGACATGTGTAGAGGGGTGTTGCTCTTTAGAGTCCCCTGTCTATGCAGTGAATCAGAGATCATTTATGGGAATGACAAGTCTTACATGGCTTAGGAGAACAACTGTGTCATCCAGTTCCTTTTACATTTCACTGGGACAGATCATCAGATTTCCATGGAACTCCTGAAAAAAAGCACAGTTAAGCAGAGCAGCTGGGAACCACCTTGAAACTACATGCAATTCATGTGCATGTGTTTTGCAAACACTACAGAAATACATTCACACTGTTTTTTTTTTGTTTGTTTTTTTAATTTTGGCCTTTTTGCCTTTATTAGATAGTGCGACAGTGAGGAGCAGAGAGGAAAATAGGGAGAGAGCGGGGAGCAAAGGGCTGCGAGTCAGACTCAAACCCAGCCACTGACTTTCAGCCCTAAGGTTTATGGTCCCCTGCTAACCCCATAAGCTAATCTGGCACCCAGCACTCACACATCTCAAAAGCAAGATTTCTTGTCCTAGAAATTTTCATCTAAAAGTGCAATTTTCTGTCCCGTACAATGCTCAGATTTTCCCGTGTACAGTAAATCAATTAAGAGGTCTAGTAATTAAATTCCAATTCAATGCACTTGCTTATTTCTCAAATCCTCAAAACAATAAATCAGTGGCATATCAATGGCAAGTACTCGAAAACATGCATTAATGCAAGGCCTTGGCGATAACAGAGGATATAGTGGGGGTGTCTGGGAAGAGTCAATATTTTCATATGTAAGCCTGTGAAATTAATGACCTAATATCTGCAATGAGAAAGCTCGTTTTGAAGGCATAATCCTCTCCCTGTTTCTTGGGAAGACAGAAGCAACAGAATCAATGAAGATTTAGGCTCTGGGAAATTATAACTGCGCACGTGCACACGGGACAGCATTCACACAAGGCTGCTCTGTCTGCTGTGCCAGAACTGTTGCATGTTAGTGCGTATTTATTTTATTCATTTGAACACACAACCTGACAATCTGTAATAATGGCGATTTTTAAAATTTGTATTAGTGTTCTGTTTTTCAGTTGAGAGGAAATTAGATTTTTACCTACAGAGTGAATTCTATGCAAAACAAAAGGCAGCCCATGACATTTTGGCCGTTCTTAAAATCAGCAATCAGTTACTGAATTAAGTCCAAAGACCAAATATGATGGGGAAACTGTACCTCCACTTTACAGAGTGAAAACACATGTTGAAGGAGTGATTTTTAATTTTACTGTAACATGCTCCAGTTCACAAACTGTACAGGACTTGCTCTCGGATTGTGGCGCGGGGCTTTCTTCTTCTTAGGAGGGCTCATTTATTGTGCGAGTTGTGTGTCTGTAACCCTTACCAAGCTTATCGGTTACAATACCAGGAAAGACAAAGGCCCTTCTGCGTTTGCTGAACAGCAGTAGTTTCCTGCGCGCACGCACACGCACGCTCACACTCGCACAGAACTAAAATGTCATTACATAGCTGGAACAAAGAGCTTGACGAGACAGCAGAGACAAGGAAAGGATAAAAAAAAAAGAGACCAAAATGGTACTTAATTCTTTCATTATCCAAATGAATGAAAATCACATAAATGAGTCAAGACAAAGCCGTACATCTGTCTCAAAATTAGTTTGACAATTACACGGGAAAGCTAATGAAGGCGGGGGCTCTGTGTGGCAATAGCTCACATCTGTCGAAAGGCTTTTGATTCCATTTGGAGTTAAGATCTCTGAGGCCAGCCTGGTCTGGTGCCAGCTGACCTTCTTTATCTGACCTCTGACCTCTGTAGCAACTTGGGAACTGGGCTGATAGCTGATTTGTTGGCTCACCCGATAGCCCGGAGAGAGAGGGAGAGAGAGGGACAGTACAAATACTCTTGGCTTATTTTCACTGAATTTCTTGGTACTTGGTAAAGATTCATGACAATCACACGCCTGTTGGATGGCTTGTTAAACAGTGTTACAGTCTTGCAGCAAGCTGACCCTGCACTCATGCAATCCGAGTGCCACCACTGTATGCCTACACCATGTTTTAGTATCCATGGGAGGGCACAGTGGCTGTGAAAAATAGGAAGAATAGAGAGGTAGGGGGCATGTAGAGGACAATCATTAGACTGCACAGAAGGAGGGATGAGGAAAGGCAGGGTGTGAGAAGAAGTGAGGGGGAACCTCGGCGGTCCCTGAGCATCTGGCAACGCGACGCAGGGAGCCACGGTCGCTGTCATTAATAGTGATGAAATCATTTAAGCCATCAGGACTAAACGAGCCAGTTAAGAGACACTCAACGCTACACTTCTGTCTTGAGACAGAGAGTCATTGCCTATCTGCATTGCTAGCACTGACCCACACACACACACACACACGCACGCACAGAAAATGGATGCGTGCATGTGCGGAGGATGGCAGGTTGTAGAAAGTGTATTAGCTGTATGACCGATGTGTTATTTTTACGCTGCTATGTTTGTGATGAACCCAGTTTGAGGGCGGTTTCCAGTGTTGCTGTGCAGTAAAATAACTGTGCATTGCACGTTTTTATTTTCTTTTTAAATTTCAGCTGCATGGGACAAACTTTATGGATTCATTTTTTTATGTTCCTTCTAAGGAAGAAAAATCTCTGTCATATGTTCCAATATCGCACAAAGGAAATTTCAAATTCAGCGTGCAGAGAGCATTTAGTTTGTGGCAACATCTGGTAACAATGAATGGCAGTTAACAGTTATTGATACAATAACTGTAAAACCAGAAGTAGATGAAGAGTACCTTAAATGAGCAGAGATAGCGACTTACTTTTACTCACTCGGTGACTTATACGCAATAACCCGGCAACATTTAAATTCAAAACAAACATTTAAACTTGCTGAAAACGGCATATTTTACGTAGACGCAGACCCAGCATGTTGACATGAGGGCTCCAGGACTGAAAAGCATTATAAGATCACCACTAAATGAGAAGAAAAGTAAATGTTCCAGCAGCAGGCCCTGCTGTAAACAGTTAGAACAACAAACAGGACAATTATCTAGTCCAGGCGCTACCTGTACATTAACTCCATGTTCTCCACTGTGTGTGCATCATGGCAGCGAATACCATGCACTTGATTTTTTTTTTTTTCCCCCCTTTGTCACCACAGTGAGTGAGAGCTGGTGGAATCCAGCTACAAACTATTGTTGATTATCGGTGTGCCACAATTTACAAGAGATGTGCCACCATTAGAGCTGCAGCGAGTGGAGAACCAAACCACTGGCTAAATCTGCCATGAAATACTACACTGCTGCAATAAAACCCGAGTATCTGCACCAAAATGGAAACAGATGAACCTCGTCAAGGAGACATTGTGCGCCCCCCCCCCCCCCCTTGTTTCCTGATTCTTCAAGTCTTCTCCAGATGAGTGCTGAGAATAGTGTTGTTGCTTTGTTAGTTTTTTCCTTTTTCATAATTACATGCACTGATGTGCATGCATAGCGTGCAGCATATGCCAATCACGTGTGTGGGATGGTGTGCACACTGGTGTACGCTTGTTGGTCTTTGTGTGTATCATGTTATGGCCTAGACAAGAACTGAAGCCACAAAGGAAATCCACTGCCAACAACAGCACAGCTACTGGCAAGGAGCCATACCACCCCAGAGGCTTATGGGATAGGGTTTACAACCAGAGACAGAGTGTAGGAGGGCAAAATCTGTAAGGGTCACTTTGTGTTATATTTTATATAGTGTCCAGTTCTTCTACTATGCCTTCCTGGGATTCCATGTTTCTCTTTTTTTTTTAGTAATAACTGAAGTTTTCATCTGGTACATGTGAACATAAAAAGCAACACTTGGCCTGTAGGCTACTCTGCGCTCATTGTACAAATCGGGCTATTAATACCAAGCATTACACTGATGTAGAGCAGAGTAGCACAGATTTATAGACTACATTAGTAGTCAGATGAGAACATTATGGTGCTCGTTGTGAATTAGGGCACGGGCTCTCTCCTCTTGTTTGCGTCAGGGGCGAAGTTGTGATATCCCGTTACTTCCTCGAACCCCTCGCTCAGAGGGGACAAGTGTGCTTTTTCCATCTCAGCTCCAGACAACTTGTTTCCAGTATGTTGGCTTTTTAGTTATATAATGTTATTTGATCACTGCAAGGCCATGCTGTATGGCTGGTTACACTGTACAGATGTACAATGGTGATTGGTTTATTAGCCTTGTAAACATAATGATGTGCTACGTTTGCCTTTTTGGCAAAAAGCAGACTGAAGTAGCTGTAGCGCGGCAGGATCGCTCTCTTTTTCTCCCGGACGTTCGCTTAGATGATGCATAATTTTTGTAACATTTCATTGGAGTTAATAGTCAAAGAACATTTTCTGGTAGCATCATGTAGAGTGTGAACCCAAAGCCAACAAAGCGCCACTCTTACTCCTACCACCTCCCTCTCTCCCTCTCCTTTGTCTTGCCATCCTTTTCTTCCTCTTCTCTCCAGCGAGCATCCGCGCTGCCTTTCGTCAGTGGCCATTTATTGACAGAGCACTACATTCTAGACATATCTGGGGGATTAAGTTGCAAATTTAAGCAATGGGAAAATCAATGGGTTCCTCTTTTAATTCATGAGAAAGGCTGTCACTGTGAAGAAAAAAAAACAGTAGGGAGATGTGGCTGTTTAGATCACATTCATCTAGGGAGAAGCAGAAGAGAAGGAGGAGGAGGAGGAGGAGGAGTGAGGACAGCATCCTTTAAATCTCTCCGTCAAATGAGGGCAAGGCTGGTAGTGGTTTGCCAGAGATCAAACCACTTTAGAAAAAATAAACCCTTTGTTTCCACAGTGCCATTCAGCAGACTGTTCTACTAGATATTTGAATGTGACCAAGCTTTCATTTTTCTTGATCAGAAAGCAATGCACTCTGGTTTGGGAGCCGGAGTGTGTTTCATGTCTTTTAAGTCCATGTAGAAACACAAGGAGTCAGCAGTGTTGGGAGAGACTGCTGCAGTGGGTTTAAGTACTACCTGGACTCTCAGCCAATAAAAACAGGTATCTGCTTGCACAGATGTGTAGTCTCACTCTTGCCAGGGATTTTTTTTTTTCTCATGTAAAGCTGAGGAGTCATCTAGCCCTTTTGTCTTCATCTGCTGAGATTCCGATCACAGACCGTTCTGTTTTTGATACAAAAAAAATGTAGTTTGTTTAAAGTTTTGCCTGCAGAAGCTCAGAGTACAACCAGTACTTAATAAGACAGGTAAAAGAAGAGAACTTGCCTCACAAGCCCCTAATTCCTGAACATTAGACGTTTCTGGCGAACATTCAGTAAAGTCATCAGATCCCCGTGTTTTATGACTCCTCTAAACCGGTCGCATTCATCCCCATGTTAGACTGTGTTACTGTGTATCCCCTGCTGACTTCGGGGAATTTGATTTTTTTTAATGAACAGCTCAATATCTAATTCATTAAAGTGGCTGTTTTAGTTGATGCATTTTCCTTACTCCAGCTGAACCCAGGGAGTAAGCCCGGGGATAAGGGGAGACGGTCCTGTTGATGGATGTCCAGTTACGCACACAAAGTTCGCCTTAGTGCGAGCCTGCGCACGCCCCTTCAGAGACACTCAGGGGGCCTCAGTTGATTGTGACTCCGCTCTGTGGGGAACGAGAGCAGGAGTTTTCCTCCGTTTGAATGCTGAACGACGGGAGCTGTAATTGGCCTTGCTCACACTCTCCCTCATCATTAGAGGCAGGCCAAGAGGCAAGCTTAACAATCGGTAAGGGGAGAACTGGCAAATCTCTGAGCATCTATCTGACAGTGAAAAAGCATAAGGAGGCACGTTAGGCTTTAGTGCCACATTAAAAAATGTCGCCCATGGCTCCGCTTTATATGTGTATGCATCCTCTGCTGCTCTGTAATTAGCGTGTCCCTCATTTGCTAACTAGTCTGTGGTCCTCTGATCTCTGACTAGACCGCTCTTTGCAGACACACTTTTTTTTTTCTGTCCAAGACGCTTATATGCAACAGATACGAGAGCGACAGCATACCCAGAGATATAAAAGAAACATGTTGCATGACATAAAAACCAGCAAATATGACATCCATTAAACTGGGAGCCATGAAGAGATTAACTATACAAAGGAAAGGTGTAGTAAAGAGATACACAGAGGCTTGGAGAAATTTGAAGGGGTCAGAGGAGGAGAGGAAGGAGCTCTCTGGCAGGGGCATGGTGGGGGTGGGGGGTGGCTGGGGATGTGTCAGGTGCCTGAGCTGCGCTCTGTGCTGGGCAGTGTTGTTGTTACACCGAGGGCAGCGCCACAAGTCCGAAAGTATTGATTTCCCGCCTTGTCAAGAGGCAGAGAACTGTCATGTGGAGAGCACTGACCTTGGTACACACACTAAGACAACTATTCCCCCCGGCCCCCCACGGCACACAGAGAGAGAGAGAGACAGAGAGGTGCAGATGCAAGACACAACTGCAGCAAGCAACAAACAACAATGTGCTACTGAGTCTCCTGCGGGGGGCCGGGGGTGGAGGAGGAAGCAGAAGAGAGAGGAGGTGAGGAAAAAGAAAGAGAAGAAAAAGAGAATAAAAAGAGGAACAGGAAGCATGAGAGAGAGAGAGAGGGAGAGAGAGACAGGAGCTAACAGTCAAAGCCAGGGCCAGTTCCCCTGAGTTGTCAGTGGGCAGCCCAGTGTCTGGTTATCACACTGTTTGAAATGACAATGGCTTGACTTGTATTTTCCTCCTGAGACCCAACTCAGATCTATAAATCAGAGAGAGGGAGGGAAGGAAGGAAAGAGGGGAGGGAGCAGTGGGTTGGAGGAACAGAGAAAAGAAAAGGGCTGGTCAGAAAAAGAAACAGAAGGAGAGCGTGGCAGAAGGAAAGCCTGACAAAAAAGAAAAGTCGGGGAGAAAAGGAGCACGAGATTGACTCCTTCTGTCTGTGTATCGCTGGTGTACTTGTAGCCTTTGAGATCTACAGAGAAAGACAGAGAGGAAGGAAGAGAAATAAAGCGGCAGCTCAAGTGAAATGTTTTTCATGTGGAAGCTCCATCAGGATTTGACAACAAAAAGGGCTCCCTGTCACCTGCAGCTACACGGCGGGGCTCATCCCCAGTCACCGAGGAGCGCAGCGCAGAGAGGCAGACAGCGAAAACACAGCCTACAAAGAGCTCTCCCTGGGTTATATCAGGGTGACAGACACTTAAGAGACCCAGCTTTAGTCACACGTCTCTTGCCTCAGATCAGGGCATTTTGCTAACAAGCTCGGCAGCAAGTTTCCTCTCTTGCACGCTGAGACTTATGAATAAAGGCCACTTTTTCATGATGAAGAGTTCTGTGTGGAGTTGTGAGGGAATCTTTTTCACAAAGTCTCTTTTCTGGTGAATCTGAAAGAAGCGGGGTCCTAATTGAATTAGCTGGCTTATTAGTGTTTGACAGTGTAAGCTCGGCTATAAGTAAGGAAGACTCGGGATGAGAATTTAAAGAGCAGTGTTGGTTTTGGTTCTAATTTTACACCCTCTTGACACACATTATTCCCCTTAGCTGCAGTTAGGCCCCAATATGGTAATGCTAATAATACCATTTGTGTGTAAGGGGGTTTAAGTGGCTGTCTCACCTCAATTGCCAGGCCTGGGAAGCACAGTCATCCCAGTGGCTACAGCCTTGTCTGGCCCCGTCAGCGGTGGAGATTCACCGTTTGTGGATGAAGCAGAAACCGCAGAATGGGTGTGATTAAAAAAAAAAAAAAAAAAGATTCATTAGAAGTACTGAGGGTGTCATTAGACAAAAACACTGAGATGCGTTATTGTTACATTTGAAGATAAGAACATGCAACCTTCTTTATTCTCCTGGTCTCAATCCTCTTATTTCAACATGTCTTAAAGGGGAAAAAAACAGATTAAGCCCACCTTTGGCCATAATACTGTTTAGAAGCCTTGACGCTGATTTTTGCCTTTGTTAGTCTGCCTTAATTTGGTCAAATCTAATTGCTAATTACACTTGCTTTCATTATCTCTGTGTGTTAAATCCAAGGGCTTTAACAGTATTATCGCTACCCACCGAAAGACAGAAAGAAAGAATCTTTGATCAAGATTAACAAGATACACTCTCCTTCAGTTTGTGCAAAGATAACACGCGCACGCGCGCACACATCGCATCTGCTTGCACGCATGTACATGCTGCACAAACTTAATGAATCTGTTTCATCTGTCTTCTTCACTTTCTCGCTCCGTGCTGTCGATATTCACCTCCCCATGCCCTGAAAACACAATTTCTAAAGAGTACAACTTGATGCTTTTGGAGAAGTGCATTAAATAATAGCACACACACTGAATCATCTATCACCCGCTCAGTCAAAAGTTGCATATTCTTGATATTTTACCGCCATATCTGATGAGTGAGGGGTAAAAATGACTGAGACGGTAGTTTGTTTGAGTCTCGCTTCAGGGTCGGTTGTCGTCCGTCGTCGTGGCATTTGCCACATTACCCTGGGTGCCATGATCATTTGAAAAACAAACATAAACATTGGCATTTATTGCAGCTTCCGCAAGTCCCTACAATTAGCTCTTGTTCTCAGTGGATGGATAATGGATCTTGCTGCTCAAAAGGAATATGTGCCGATTGAGGTGAGGACAGACTGAGCTAAAAGCAGCTACTTTACCCGCTTAGTCTGCTCTCTTTGGGGGTATCACACTGTTTGTCTGTAGTGAATGAGGACATGCCAGTGAGGCCGTGGGCTCCTCGGCCTCCCCGGGTGCCAGGGGCTCGGTGCCAGGCGAATGCCCCGGCTGACACATGATAAAGTCGGGGACAGGTGACCAAAGCGAAGCAGGCCGCTCTCCGCATTCCAGACGAGCTTCACAGTAATGACATGGCAACGGAGCATTTCACTTCTCATAAATCCAGCAGGAAAAAAAAACAACAGGTCAACACTTTCACTGGTGTCAACAGCTTTGATGAAACAAGAGCGCATTAGGGTTAGACATTTTGATGACATAATGGCAACACTTTTTCCTCACTGTGCCTAAATCATTTCGGTATCAAATTTGGCATGCTGCGTTGGGAGGGTATGCCAACACTCTGACTGCAGGTCCTCCACCACAGTGAGATTTTGCAAATCATACTGAAGAAAAAAAAAAGGCTGGATGTAGAAATCCAAAACATCAGGTTTACATAATCTTACAGCTAAAAATAAAGCAAAGAAAAACAGAAGCTCCATGAGAGATCATAGTACGTCTGCGTTTCAGTACATGCATTTCAGGGAAATCTGTGTTATATGTTTCACAGTGGGTGTACGCTTCAGTGCCAGTTTTGTGCTGGTCACACAAAAAGCTCTTGTCCTTCTTTGAAACTGTAATTGAAACTTAGATTTTTTTTTTTTTTAAATGGGGTGGCCTAAAAGATTGGTAAATGTGTATGAGAATTAAAAAAATATCTCAGCGCACAATACAATTACTTTTTGTTTTATTTCACTTCCACCCTTATTTTTCCCCATTTTTTTTTTTCTGTTTTTCTTTTTCCCTCATCTTGTATTTATGTCACATCTTCATCGCTGCCCATGATATACTGCAAATGCCTGGTTAAGTGCTGTTCTGACATCAGCTGAGTGTAGTCGCAGCATTTGGCCTGGGGACAAATGCTAGAAAGGCCCTATAAATATGGATGCCGCCCTCCCCCTCGGCTCCCTGATGAGTCTGCATGTGTTCGTGTGTTTGTGTCTGTGTGGCACGCCGTTTGCTCTGTCACACCGTGTCCCTACTGTTTGTTTACTCACACTGACAGAGATACACTCGCTCGCTGATGGTGCTCACCAGCTACGCCTGCTAAACCAAGTGCCAAAGAGCTTGCTAATGCCCCAGCTCCTCCTGTAAATAATGCATCTGCCAATGCCAGGGAACTAGCTAGTGTAACAGCCCCAGCTGTCTGAGCTGTTTCAAAGGCTGATAAATCTGTTAGTCTGAATGTCGCTCTTGGTTTGCCTCTGTGTGTGCGCGCACGTGTGTTAGTGAGTGTGACTGTCACCTGCTGTTACATTTCAAGGCATCACACCCAGAAAGCTCAGTGTTGCATGAAAATGATGCCAGCCAAGCCAGGCGTCTTCCTGTGAGGCCACCTCTGCCCCAGGCGCTGCACAGGCCCCGTGAGTGCCCCGTGGCTGCAGTGATGCCAGCATGTGCAGAGCTGCAGGGAGGGTCCCCGTGGGGAGGAAGCGGCCCATTAGTACAGTCCTTGCCCCACCGTTTTACTCCACTTCAGTACACATCACACAGGGCCGCCCTCTGCTAACTATCTAACACATGCTAATTAGCCTAGCGACAGAGCCAGTTTGTCTTTGCTTTGGGAGCATATGTGTAACTCCAGAGCAAAGCTGACTCGGAGGACGTGGCCAGGGGCTGACGCTTCATTAAATTTTCTTTTATGCACTTCAAATAACGTGGAATGTGGTTCTGCTTTAGAGTAGCCTGAAAAATATGACAGATAGGATCAGAGTGAGTCTTTTAAATCCAGTTTCACGAGTGAAAAGGAGGTCAGAGTTCAGTCTTATCAGAAAACTGCAGTTGAAAACTCACTGCCTCAAACAAGCGTCTCACGCAAAGTGCTTTTTTTTTTTTTTTTTTACTCGCCTTAACTCTTTGTGCGGCGTGCTGTCGGCCTTCCAGCCAACTCACCTTTCCTGCAGCGTCTTCATTTTCTGGAAACAAGAACAACCACAGCCTTAATGAAACTTAATGATGATAGTCATAACACAACAATAATCCAGTGGTCTGGAAAACTAATCAATGCGTCTTCTCTCCTTCCCCTAATGACCTGTGAAAACAAAGCAATAAAAGGCGGCGTGTGTTTATTTTGGCCAAAGCAACAGGCTGATAAGAGCTGGTTGATTAGTGCCGAGCAAAGCCAAGGCAGTCACAGAGATTACAGCACACGCAAACTTAATGTCACTACCTGAGGTGAAGGTATGTGTGTGTGTTTGTGTGTGTTTTTCCAGAACTTTTCTGCCAAGACTAAATGCCATTTTGCACAGTCTAAGTGTACTGACACTGTTTGTTAAAATGTATTCATTCTATTGGAAGAGGTTGGTTATCTCCCAGTAAAACAGACGATAATTTCCTGCTCAGCATCCAAACACTACGATTATCTTACTGCAACTCCAGTTAGGGGTGCAAGTTTGTCATCCCAGTAGCTGATCCCAGTGGATGATTAGCACATGTTGTTTTCCTTCCCTTCTGTGTGAAGTGGCTGACCGGCGTTACTCTGTTTTTATCATGCGACTAGTCTTTTTGTCCCTGCTCGATACCCTCCAGTCTCAGGCCCTTTACCACAAATCATTGCGGTGTGCTGTGCGCAGCTTTGGGACACCTGGAGTGGTGAAAAATCAGTGTGCCTTAGATTCATCTTTTCCCTCCTTTTTTTTTTTTTTTTTTTTTTAAACAAGCTTCTCATTCCTGTTTTTTTTTTCTCTGTGATGAAAAGTTTTGGTTTGAGTGACTGCTTTTAATTGGATAAGTAGAGATGGGGGGAAAGTAAAGATAATATTTTGCTTATATAGTGTAAAGGGAATTTGGAAAAGCAAAAAAAAATCTGTGTTTCTGGAAACAGGAGATTCTCACACACCCATGCTCCTTATGTAGTAACACACGCAGCATATAATCTGTATTTTCTTTCTCTTATAAATAAAAGACGTCTTTTACATGATTTAAAAGCAGAAATCATGATACGCGCATGTGGAACACAAACACTCGAAGGAGCCCACCACCTCAACGCCGTCCTCCAGGGTCCAAACCAAACACGAGTCATGCATACTGTATTAGGAGACACATAATTTCTGAAACAAATTAAAATGATTTAAGAAGCCCTGTAATACATGTATTCCTTATTCCCTGGTCAGATTATATGAATACCTAAACACACAACACTCTTCATAGTACAACATGGGCGATCGCTGTCAGGTGGATTACATGGAATGATGAGGTGATGTGTCTTTTTTTTTTTTCCTGCTTGCTGGAGAGCCTGGTGTCCTGATTAAAAATTTCAGCTCCACTGCCTTTCTAATTAATTAGCGAGGCCACTCAGAGGAGCGCTGTGGACCAATTAGTCTCTAGCAAGCCAATGATGCCTATCGCTACGGCATCACTGTACAGCTGTCGCTCTCTGCTCCGAGGACGGCTGGGGATGGACCCTTAGGTGCTCGCACAGGTTCAAACACCAGCGTGCATCTATAGCAAACCAGCTGCATGAATACACACCGCATAATAATAATAATAATAATGAGAGAAACAGAGAAAAATGTCCACATGCAGACAGTTTAAATTAAATCGAGGAAACTATTTTAAGACAAATGAAATTGATCATCAATAACTACTGCTGCTGATTTCTTTTTAAAAAAATGAATTAAGCCTAGAAAAGGGATTGAAACTGTTTGCCTAAAAAACTTATTGCAGCTAAAATGGAAATAAATGGAGTGATTTTAGAGTCATTTTAATTTAGTTAAAGCAAATTGAGTATTTGAAAAAAAAAGATATTCCTATTATATGCTGATAATTCTGACATTTTAAATCAATATGGTGTATGAATGACAGAAAGTATTGTAAGACGGTGCAAGGAAACAAAGATATGGCAAATTCTGCGTGCAGATTTCAAGCGAACGTTGGGTCGAATCCTCATGAGTGAGTATTAAGAAGATGACAGAAACTGTATCAGCTGGAGCGGGGCTCTTTTACCTGACTTTCCTCCATTAAAACAAAGGCAGATCCAGGAAGACGCAACTGTTTCTGTTTCTGAGGGCTGACACTGGATTCATCCCTGCAAAGCTGACCACAGGGCTGGGCGGGGAGGAGTGTGCGTTTCTTTGGAGGGGGGGCAGAGTTTGCTGACTTTGTGAGAACGGACTAGTTATAAGACCGAGGAAGCTCATTTCCACTTCAAGGGGTCGTCTGAAACATGGCATCAGCAGGCCTCTCTGTTAGCTCTCACACGTACGTCTGTGTGTGTGTGTGTGTGCACTAATACACGTGCGTGCACGCACACACACACACACACACACAGAAAACACACATGCCATCTGATCATCTCACATTCACTGATGCTCTTAATGTCTCCCCATCGCCTTCTTTCCCAAAGTCTAATGTTTATTCGTACTTGAGGAAAATGCGCTGATACCGTTTTTCTTCAAGACTGAAAAACAGCCGAAAGCTAAAAAAATAGAAAAGAGAAAAAAAAAAAGTCTTAACTTCAAAGCCCCCTGCAGTGTGGCATACACACTAATGAACACATCGCACATATCTCACACACACAAACATATACATCTGTCTTACAAGTTTTATTACAAAGTGGACTGTAGATTGGCGTGTTTGAAAATAAAAATAATGCGTGTGGGTGTGTTTCCACAGACACACAGTAGCACAAGTCATTTTGCAAGCACAAACAGTCAATACCGCAGTGGCTGATTAGGATGAGAAGAGGGGATGAATATTGGAGAAGGACTCTCAAGAGCCACCGATGAAACATGGAGAGGATGTCAAAGCATTTTGTTCCCACCTCGTTCATTAGCCCCAACTCAGGCAACTGGACGCTCCGAGTTTGTTGAAGTTCGCACACAGTTGCGCAAATACGTACGGCAAAGACAAAAAGACACACGCTGAATGCAACGCTGCTGGAAACAGTTGTAGTTATTAGATCACCGTGTCTGACATTTTGTCGACATAAGTAATTAATTTAGCCCTTCTATTGGGAAAGTCCAAAGAGCCCAATTAACATGGCTAATATTGCTGCATCGTGTAAAAACATCTTTTTTTTTTAATACAGAGGGAATATTTAAATGACTTGCCTTCATTATTCAAATGTATAAGCAGAGTCATCACTGGGGAAAGAGACAAGATGGGATTCAGACTCGCAGGAACAAGAAAATGATAATCAATCTTTTATTTCTGCACAGCATTCAAATAAAAAAGCGTGTGCGCGCTTCTTGCAACTTGTTTTCTTGTTTGTCGTCTAAAGTAAGACGGTGTCAGCTTTAGTTTCCGCGAGGAAAAAAATTAGATACTTTGTTGCACTGCTAAATGTTCGTGTTCAGATGTAAAAAGACAAACTGGTTTTCACAGTGCATCTGTGTAAGCCTACAAGCAGTTTGGTACTGAATGATAAAGAGTCAAGGCTATAGATAAAGAGGATTTTTGACTTTTACACTTGGTCCGGTACACATGTTCAGAGATGAAGCCAGGCCAAGGCTGTCCCGGTTTCCAGATCCAAAGGCTCTGTGAGCAACATGCTCCAGAAATAGGATCAGACAAATAATATTCTTAATTTAGAGAGCGAAAATGTAAAGAGTCAACAGCAGGAGTGAGGGGCGTTCTGCAGTCTATTTGAGTCTGTTTTTTAAAAAATTGTTATTGTGGATACTTTGTTTTCTATTTTCACGCTTGTCCGGGTGTTTGTTTTCTAGTGAACTCGGAGGGCCCCACTACTGCAAGGCCTGGGCTCTTGGCTCGACTCTCCCACTCGTATAGCTATAACAAAGTCAATATTACAAAGAGGTAACACATGTCAAGGTTTGCTTCAGCCCTGCCCTTGTGATGTGATCCTGGATTGGGACACACACACACACACACACACAGTGTAAAAGAATGCATGCCTTCAGTGGTAGACTGTCTACCTCAATGAAGCAAAATATATTCTGACTTTTTTTTTCTTCTCTTTGCAAATTTGTTCTCTGGTTGAAGCTGGTATTTTGGCTCTTCTCGCAAGTGAAATTGTTCATGTATGTGAGTGTGGCAGTGTGTGTGTGTGTGTGTGTGTGAACTTCTCCTGTTACACAGTATTATGTGTGAGTGTAAAGTACTTGTTGTGCACTCACATACATTTTGTGTGTGTGTGTGTGTGTGTGTGTGTGTGTGTGTGTGTGTGTGTGTGTGTGTGTGTGTGTGTGTGTGTG
>JAVDPK010002924.1:0-15255 GCA_034780415.1 Cichlasoma orientale | reverse complement strand
AGACCCCCCCCCCCCATCACCCCTGCTCTCCCAAGCTCAATGCCACTGCCAAGGGGAGAGAGAATGAGGGGGAGAAAGAGAGAGCGAGAGTGTCGCAGCTGGTAATACTTACTGGCCATTTTACCGCAGTAAAGGCATGAGATTCATTAGGCCAGGGCCCGCGTGTTTTGTGCTGAGTACCGGCCGTGTTATTGTTAGGATGTGGTAAAATTATAAATATGGAGGGGCGAGGGGGATTTGGGGGTGCTGGAATCTGAGAGGAGAGGAAAGCGAACGCAAGGTGGTGGCGGCGGAGAGGGGGAGGGAGGAGGAGAAACATGCCGCTCATTAACTCCTCTGCCACAGTCTTGTTTCTCATGATTGGGTGGCAATAAAAAAGTCTGTCACAATTTGTCAAAGTTAATGACTCAATGGCACACCAGCACTCAAGGGCTGGAAGACACGCTAACATATGTCGAATTAGTCAATAGCTTTATAATTGCAGAAATAAGGATTCCGGCTTTCGCCAGATGAAGCGGACTTCGAGGGTCCTGAGAGGGAACGCGCAATTTGGTCAGGTCGATTGTAGGATGGCAATCACCAAGGCTTGGCTCTGCTCTTCTCGTGCAATTATGAGTCTCTTCCTCTCGCTGTCTTTCTTATTTTCTTTCCTTTCCTCCCTCCCCTTCCACCTGTTTGAGCTCTCTGTCTTCTTTGTGACCCAATACTCTGGAACGGTGTCTAGCCTCCACTTCAGCCCCTCTATCTGTGAACTTTGTAAGACTGATAACACCCAGATGGACTTTCCTTTGGTCTGCCGTCTCCCTCCCTCTTTCGCTGTCCCGTTGCAGAGACACTCCTTGCTTCTCTCCCTCGCTGTGTGGCTCTGGGAGTGACACTTCTGTCACTGCACTGATGTAGCTATTGGTCAAATACTCTCTCCCTCCCCTCACTGTCTCTATCGCTGTCTTGTGTCCCATTTCTTTGTGTCATTTGAGACTGCAAGTACTCATGGAAGTTTCGGCTTTTGTCGTATCTAAAAAGGGAACTACAAAACTGAATCGGAAGCAGTCTTCTGGCTATGCTGGCTGAGGTAAAAAAAAAAAAAAAAAAAAAAAAGGACAAATCTGTAAATACCATTAATTGATTTTTCTGTTTATTAGGTGGAATTCTAGATTTAAGTCTTTTTAAATAATCAGAATAATGCAATTATCTCTGGTTCTGCATAGCTTATACATAGTTTGTATTTCCACAGCTGTTGGGTGTGCAGGCCCAGGTGTTTACAAGTAAACCACCACTGCTGACACACTGTTTGAACAAAACTCCGAGGAAAGAAACAAATATTATTGCCCAGTCGTGTGTCTTGAAAACCAGCCAGTCGGTCTACAGTAGTGTTCAGTTCAGTTGACAAAAACATATACATAATTTGCAGATTGCTTACACACAATTAGTGAATGCTTTTTTACATTAAAAATGGTCAAAGAAAATAAAAAGCTATTGGCAAGATTAAATCTAGGAGCTCTTCCAAGATTTTTCTGGCTGGGAGCGAGTTTGAGTAGGGGAATTCACTGCATGCATGCGTGCGTGTGTGCGTGCGTGTGTGAGTGTACACAGGGTTGCATGAGAGGGAATGTGGGAGAATGTGTGGGCGCTTGTGTGAGTGCAGTTCAAGAGGTAGGAATGGAGGTAGCGCTAGAGTCTCACCCTCTACACTGGTGTGATGACTAAATGTCAATTTGGGGATAGTCTCTGCTGCGCCGGCCTCCTGTCGTCACGCTGCTGTCGGGCCCGCACCGTGTGTGTCCTGTCGCCCACACCAACCAGTAATCACCATGGAGATGTCCCCTCACAGAGAGGGGTCAGCAGTATGTCTGCCGTTCTGACTAATACTTTCTGTTTGTGTTTGGGGGTTGATAGGAAAAGAAACAAAGAGCAACCATTGTTGGTCATATCTCTCCCCTCTTTCTCTATTTTCACCAACTCCAGCACCCCTCCTGTTTTTTCACTCCCCTTTCCGTCGACACCTTGTTGTTTTCTCTCGCCTTTTTTTTTTTTCTTCTCCCCTCTCCCACCCAAACGTGTGTCTGGTCGCACTGTGTGGTCACATCACTTGCTCAAGTCTCCAGAGAGGAATGCAGTGTTGCATTGCAGGCCGTCACTGTGATAGTTGCGTTCGACGAGGGGCAATCAGTGGGCCAGCAAGTGCAGGTGTCAAGCCTGACAGGGAGTTGTCCTTATCAGCCGTTTGTCGCTCCCTCTGATAGGCTCAAGGTCGGAGCGCATCTAGAATATATTGACGACAACGGCCTCTTTATTTGCTTCCCTTTCCTGCGCTCACAATGGCCAGTGGTGGGGAAGGGTGGGCCTGAAAAGTGGAAAGACTAATAAGTTGTCAAGTCATATCTGGCCTTTCACTTTATTACTGAAATAGCAGCCGAGCAGCAGAATGTGAATCAACAGTTTAGGTTACATTACAACTGCTCATTTAAAAAGAAAGAATTACCAAAGTGCAACTGATGCTGGATATTTTCAGTCAATATTAAAAGAAGTTATAAACATCCAATAAACATCTAATCTAAGTAAAGCCGAGCAGACATTTTTTAATAAAGTTCACTCAGAATTTGCGACACATCTACAAGGTTGGGCATTTTGTGGTTGAATAATAATAATAATGCTATAAAAAAAAGGCTTTAAATAAAAAATCTTCATTGAAAGTGAAAATATGCATCATGACTACATTTTTTAAAAATGTCTATACAGTATATATTGGAATGCAGTACATTAATATAAAGGTTGGCTGATATTTCCTGTGCTTACATCTTCGGGTTGTATTAAAGAAACAGCTGCTATTTGCAGCTTTATTCTGTTTTGCTTTTAGCTGAATATTAACATTAATACAGTATTTCAGTTAATCACACAAGATAAAAAAAAAAGAGAAAAACTCCAAAAGCCGTCTCTTTTGGGAATTTTAGCATCTTTTGCCCCACATTTTCAAAACCTACCTACCTCCCCTCATTAGCTTTCTCTTCCTTCTCCACCTTTCCTGTACACTACCTTGCCTGAGAACCCCCTGCTCCCTCCACCCCCAAAACCACCCCCTGCTCCCTTGCTATCTCACTTTTTTTTCCAACTTCCCATTCCTTCTCTAGCTCCATCCCTGCTTCCCCTTGCACCTCTTCTTTGAACCTGGCCTCGTGTCTGTGGACCCAAAGGTCTGTCACTGGGCAGGTGGTTTGATCTCTGGCAGGGGAATTGCTTTGAGGAGAGCTGAGAGGGGCCAGCGGCCTGGACTAGGGGGCCTCTGCATGGACCTGCTGTCTACACAAAAGATGGGAGAAACTGCTTCTCCCTTGATGCTTAGGTATTTGAACTGATAGTGTAGTCCTGTGTTAACCATGTGGTGCATTTCTCCATCTTTATAGGTTGCACTGTCTGAGAGCATGGCATATCATAGTGAGATCACAGGCTTGTGTTTCTGGTCCAGTATAGCTTTATTATGCTCCCTCTTCCTCTGTGTTTCACAATATCAAAGCCAGCTGGGTCCTTTACCGTCCACTTTCTAAACAAGCGCGACTGTCCAGAAGTACATGCGCGGCTATTTGTCATGCAAGTGAGTCAGACGGAAAGTTTCATCATTGATCTGATTTGTACATTTCGGGGTGGTGCTCGTCGTGCGGAGATTTACTTTCTGCGACTGTGCATAGCAAGCAGGAACGTTGGAAGCACAGATTTCAGTCCACTGGGTGCACGCTTGACTCTGAAGGAATCGCGCGGGGGTTGTGTCAGTGTAGGTGAAGGAATGCAGAGCTCTGATCAAAGCTGAAGCTGGACTGATTGACGCCTGTCACTACAAGCCCATTAGGTTTTTTTGAAAGCTTAACCACGCTTATATTTTCCTCCTTTGGACCCACAGCTCTAATGCTGCTACAGCGAGAGAAATTTCGTTGCACAAAAAAGCAGGTGAAAGCAAAGTGTTGCTGGAGTGAGAGGCGCTGCCGAACATCTGAAGTGCATATTTCAGATTTTCATAGACAACGTTTTCACTCGTCTTTGTTAAATGTTTATTTTCCTTTCGCTCACTTCATTTCCAAACTTTTTTCCCGAATTTTGGCCCTTTTGAACTCCACATTAAGGAGTTTACAGTGTCACAAAGACGCCTTCGAAAAGGGCTAAATCCAAACGTTATATTAGCTTTTTGTGTTTATTTTAACAGGTTAGGGATACACCAACTGATTGACAATAAAAAAAAATGTGTCAAGTCATTAGCTGAGAGTGCGTGCAAACAACAGACATGGCTGCCTCTATTTGTTTGACTGAGAGAGAGAGGGGGAAAATGGAAAGGAAGAAAAAAAAGAATGGGGTCCCAGATCTCCACATGAATACACGAAAACACATGCTTCTCTTCTCCTTCTGTAATCCACCGGGGACTCACGCCCCATTTGGTTCCTATTAGCATAGTTCTGGTCCCTCTGCCCCGTGTCAAAGCCCAGACGCACAGCTGCACAAAGGACAGGGACCTCTGGCTCTGTGACTGCCAGCCGCTGGGCTCAAAGCGAGAGCTGACACAGAGGATGAGCCTCACACTGTGGGGATTTCTGTGGAAAACACTCTCTATTCTGTGAACTACGGTTTCGTATAACTGTTTAAAACTGAAGCTAGTGCACAAGTGATTAATTGTTGTTTATTTTGTACCACTTTGTAAAGCAAGAATGCTCTGTTTCAAGTCAAATCCAATGTACAAAATCAAACAAGCAAAGATTAGCCCTGGCATGAGGCATTTGCTCCCCTGTATTTTGTGGCATGCTGCATCTGACTACAAAGACTTTCTTTATTCGGCGTGCTTTATTTGTCACCTGTTTCCAATATGGACATCGTGAAGTCCCGATCTATCTGGCGGAGTTGGGGCCCATTTTATGACACGCAAAGCTGCTGTGCCTCTTTTCCTACACATGTTGGCCGCACATTTCTGGCAGGAAATTGACAGCATTTCAGCAGCTAACTCATGGATGAGATAATATCTTGTGGGTGGAAGAGAGGACAAGATGCTCCCAGTGTTTTACAGTGACCCTAAGCAGAGACAAATTTAAATCGCAAGCTGCTGCTGCAAAGACTTGCACACATGCACACATGATGCGCAAGTACGCACGGGGTTTTCATTTAAACCTCGGCTTTGCTTAACTCACCAAACAAGAACTGTGGTCTGTGGCTGTGTGTTGAACATGATAAAGGTTTCAATTAAAGTAGGACGAACAATACCCGCCCAGCATCCAGCAGCTGTCTGCGCTGGCCTCGTCGTGCCAAGTCTAGAGAGGATACAGAGAGGCTGAAACAGGCTAGGCAACTGGTGCTTTATTGGAGTTTTTTTTTTTTTTTTTTTTTTTTTTGGTGGCATATAGTTACAATGTCAACCTTCAAATATGACAGGGTAGGAAGACAGTTGTAGAGGATATTAGTTTAGGATCACCCTCAGTTCTTTAGTTTCATAGCACCAAATGAGCGCCTTTGTTGACCTCTGCATATGTTGCTCGGTTTAGTGTTGGACTGATTATCTAAACTAAGTCCAAGATGAAGCCATCTTGTTCAGCAGCTCCCCTTTCCTGCACTTCTTCAGTCCAGCTGTCCCACTAACAGCCTTTTAATTGAGAGTCCTCCCCAGTCTGATGCTGGCCATTGCCGACTGTCAGTGTTTATACAATTGGGCTGGGACAGGGACTGTGAGCCAAGCAAAACATCCATGAAACATCAAGCCTCGAGCTAAACAAAACCCAGCAGTGAGAGACGCACACTTGAGCCAGATAGGGGCTGAAAATGATGCATTTTGATTGCAACTAGGTTAAGTTGTTGACCACAGCGGTAACACGACAGCTGGGAGAGAGTGTTGACTGTTGTTTCGGGTTCAATTTGCCGCGGCGTTGTCGGATTTTCTCCGCTTCGCTGTTTAGTCGCTACGTTTTCTTGTGATTTATGAAGCCTAACACATACTCCTCTGTCCTTTTGCTCACCATCGTCATCTTTAGTTGCGAGCCAAAGAGGAAACCCTGGCGAGACACTAGCACAGTGACTAATGTTGTGTATCTGGCCGGGCCTCAGATAACGCAGCCTCCTCCCCCGGCCTGCTGTGACAAATATGTGCGAGTGTAGCGGTGGGATCTGGGCCCAAAGCTTGTCCCTGACCCAGCCCGGGCCAGACACAGGTTAAAACACGGTCAAATACAACCCAGATCCGCACAAGCAGAGTTTTGAGTACGTGAGTATCACAAGAAGCCTGATGATTTCGTCTTTCTTGTTTCCTCTGACAAGCCGCGCGCGCAGACCAACTCACATCTTGATCTTGTTTTTGATGGCCATCTTTGACACATCCGTCTGCTGCCTCTCTCTCTCCCTCTCTCTCTAATCTTTTATCTCATTGTGCACGATCAGCTTTGATGCAGTCATGACAAACACTTCTTCTGTTGCTCTCCTCTTACATGTTCCAAACTGAAGGCATAACAATGCACAAATTAATACCAAGAAATAACAGGCACCGTCCGTCCCCTCCCTTCCCTTTTCTCCCATCAGTGCCTCCTGAGTTGAGGGGGCTTGCTGCTTTAATGCTTCTTAATGCTGTTGTCCGCTTAATGGGCCAGATATGAGAGGTGCTGCTAGCCAGCGTAATAAGTCAGTGATTAGAGGGCGCCTTGTCACAGCAGCAGCCCCGCAGACAGTGGCACGCTCTAATTGCCGTATTAGACGCCCCTTAACTATCTTGTCAGCTGTCAGACCCCAACTCGTAAACAGCAGAGGTGCATTTGATATTTCCATTTGTTTGTTTCCATCTTCTGCCGTTACCGCTGCCGCACAGAGAGGTAATTAGAAAAAGGCCCGTGCTGTGTGACATCACTGTGCTAAATTTGGCTGCTCTAAATTAGATTTTGTGAGGAGAGTTACATACTGTATACAGGAAACTCTTCTGTGGCAGAAGAAGAATAAACGCGCAATTCACATTAAAAAAAAGAAAAGTACATAACAGAGCCAAAACTGTGAAATGATCTGCTCGATTTTGTCTATAAAATAGTCGAGCATGTTCAAAATAATGTTGTTATAGTGTAAAGCATTGCTTATTTTATCCATGAAGTCTACTAAAAGCAATAATTCAAACTTCAAAAGCTGGAACCTGTGAATTTCCGTCATTTCTTTTCTCGTAAAATGAGTCAATCAGTCATCAAGGCTGTTGCTTATTAAGTCGCCATTGATCAAACTCTTTTAGTTCTGAACATAATTGGTCGGGTTTGACTTTTAAGAGCACTTCAATAGCACTTTTCTTCACTGTAAAATGTTGGTTTAATACCACCCTTAATATCACCCTTAACCACAGATTTAGATATTTTACAAGTCTTGTAGGCTAGGTGGCTCAGCAGTGTGGTGGTTTGCACATTCACCTAACACATAAAGGTCCTGGGAGGAGACACGAATCCCTCTGGGGTTTTTGTCCGGCATCTGGCATAAAAAGTCTATCAAATCAAACACGTGAAGCTGCCCGCTGTGTCAGCCCCTTGTGAATAAGGGAGCAGCTGAAAGTAGGATTACTTGTAGGCTAGGTTGCGGGTAAGTTACATTTTGACAACACAGAAATTTGATTTTTTTTTTTTTTTAAAAAAAAGCATTAAATGTCTCCAGGAGCACAGATGCTACATTAAACCTGCTGTAGCTGAAGAAATGAATTTTACGGGTAAGAAAAAGGAAAACAATTTAAGAATTTCGACTTCTTTTTGTGTCTGTCTTGTCTCTGAAAGGTCATGCATTTGACCCTAACTACCTCTGAATCTTTATGAGCTCCCGTGTCTGGTTAGCATGTATCCTTGAGGAAAGGCACACTGAACTCATTTAATGCTCGCTGCTCTGGATTAGAACGTCAGCTCGGTGCTTAACTCGCGCTTTAACTGACACATGGCGCGTAATCCTCTCACACTGTGAGGATTGCCATCCCTGCACCTGGAGAGCTTAAAAATGGTGTGAAGTCAAATAATCTCTGTCTCCTGTCTCATTTGGTGTCAAACTGCGAGGTGACATGGTTAGAAGTGGTGTAATTTTGTGTTTAATCTTGGATTAGCCCGTGTTCATTTTGACACCTCCAGTAACTAATCTGGTTTACAACACCTTAGGGCAAGCACGATTTTATGGTCCCTTAGTTGATTGTGAGTGAGGCGAGTTTTATATCTTGAATTGCAGGATATTGGTCTAATCCGCAGACGAGGTAAATGTTACTTGCGCGCAGCAAAGAGCAGAAGCATTCTGTCTTTGCAGCCGGTGCACTGACCTCAGCTGTGTGCCGCGGAGGCTGAGCTGTGCCTCTAATCCTCTTCTATCTCAGAGCGTAGATTGTTTCTGATATTGGGAAATACAGGCTGCAGGCGCAGACGTGGACTCCAACCTACGACCCTTCGTTTGCACGGCTGTGTCGCAGAACTGTCCCGACATTACCTTGTAAACATTGCAGTGAGACAGCCTCCGATAACACATTCAGCACAGACAGTAAATTCATAAAGTTTAGTGTGCTGATAAGTAAAGCTTGGTGTATGAACAAGCAGTTATTTTATATTGCCTTCCTCTTTTTTTTTTTTTTTTGTCTCTGACAGACACCCACAGGTATGTCTACATTTTAATCTGACAAGTTTCTTAACAACTGCATCATTTGAAATTCCCAGTCAAAGTAAGCACGCTGGAACACACAGCAGTCCCTTTGTACCCTCCAAACATGAAATATTTTCTTTGTAATACTTTTAATTACGGATTTTTTTTTCTTATTCTAAAGAATGAACACAAGAAAAATATCTTTGGCATTTCAGCACAGACTGGTTGCTGTACTGAATATAAAATATTTTATCCTCTTTATATTAACTTGTAAACTCTGCAAATATAAAATGTGCAGAATCTGATTTTTGGTACCAGAAGCTTTCTGGTCTCCACTCGTAGTTCTATAGAACATGTTTGTGAAGGCTTTCCTATCATCATGTGAAGAGTCTGAGTGAACAGATGAGGGAATGCATTTGCCAAAATGCAATCTCAAAACTAGCGACTATTGTCTAATGATTATTTAGCTTTTAATTATTATTTTATTATTATTATTGTTTTTTTTTAATGCATCACCATCATAAGCAGTGACCGGCTCACGGGCTAGGAAGTCATAGTTCAAATTTTCCCAAGAGCCCAAGTCAAACTTGTGCACAGCAGCCAACATTACATTAAGTTAAGAAATACACATTTGATTAAAAACATAGAAAACTTTGGATATCATGAGTTTTGTTTTTTTTTTCATAAGCATTTTTGTTGCCCTGATCCTCCTACAGATTCCCTTCAGGCAGTTTAGGTTGGTGTTCTTTATTCATCATTTCATCTGGATAATGTAAAAAATATCTGATAAGCACAAGGCTGCCAATTCTTATTAAAGATTCATATTTCTAATTTCTTTTTTGTCTCCTCACTCTCCGTTTCCTCTCCTCTTGCTTCTCCGTGTCAGTGTGACATTTATGGCTTGCAGCTGCTGCACTCTATTGTGTGATGAAGTTGTATTCATTTGTACAGATTTCTTTGTAAACTGTACACTTTTTACATACCGAACGGTCTTTTCTATTGTTTGAGCAATCAGACGCGTCTTACGGGATCAAGCGAACGCCTTTAAAATGTACCAGAACGTGTTTTGTTTTTTTTCATGAAGAGGTTAAGCCTCAGCAGACAGTGTGTTGACTCGGCCTTGTCAAGTCTGGACACTTAACCTCTCCCTACTAAAAGCTTTCTGGGGTCAGACTAAGTGCAGTTTAAGTGTTGAGTAACGGAGCCTCAGTCAAAACAAGTTACATTTCTGTGTTTTCAGGAAGCAAAGTCCTTTGTTGGGTCACATGAGCTCAGCGTTATTACAGTGTACGGAGAGGCGGAGTCACGCTATGGAATCAAAAAGCAGTTGGAAATGTAGGGGCCGGGATGATGAGCTTCAGGATTGTTGCTGTCCTGCAACCGTCTCTTTAATATTCTGTCTGTGTGCTTTTTATTTTCGTTCATGGCCGTTAGCTGAAAGCTGCTCTCTGTTAGTCCTGCTTCATTATCTCTCCTTTTTTTTTACCCAAACTGTAATTGACTCGGATTTCTTCTTATCTTCTGTGTTTCTACAGGCCATTCGCTGCACACTGGTGAACTGCACGTGTGAGTGTTTCCAACCAGGGAAGATTCACCTACGAACATGTGACCAGTGCAAACATGGCTGGGTAGCTCATGGTGAGAATATAGCATCATTAGGGTTGCTGCTGTGTCTAGCTAAATCAGTTTTTGAACTAATGAATAGAATCATACTTAAATCTTTATAAAAACTACCTTATCCTGATTACCTACACAGCTGGATTCTCTATATAGAAGTTATTATAGTACAACCAATATGTTGCAGTTCCTCCATCCATGTTCTATTTACTGCAGTCTTTCTGTAGCTGCAAATGTAGTAAAATCTTTTTTTTTTGTTAATTTTCCACCGTAAAAGTAACTTTGCTGCTCGTGTTTGCTTCTGTATTTTTCTGTTGCTTTCAAAGTCTTGTTTTTGCATCTTAGATCAAAAAAATAAAGAAAAAAACTACAACCACAAGAGAGATAGAGAAGCAAGCGACCACACCTTATGAGTTTTTCAAGCGGGTAAAAGAAAAAAGGGAGAGGAGGCAAGAAAGTACAAAGAGAAGGAGGGGGGGGGGGAGATAAAAGAAAACACCTGTTTGGCTCGCGTCCGCAGAAGCGCAGGCCACGGGCCCTTCAGCAGATCGCACAGGACCCCATTGACTATTTTTTAATCTCTCCCTCTGAACTGTCAAGCACCCATCTCTCCTCTCCCCCACTTTTCATTTCATGTCGGCATTGGCAGGGACTCTGACAAGTAGTTCTTCATTTTTTATTATGTTCGTGTCTGGCTGTGCTGTGTTGTCAGGCAAAGCCCTCGTCAGCAGGAAAAAAAAAAACGTCCCAGGATCAGAGAGAGACCCAACCAGGTGTCACCCAGACAGGCAGGAAAAGAAGGGAGGGAGAAAGGGGGGGGGGGGGAGAGAAATGTATGAAGTAAGGAAAGAGAGAGGGACTGAGAAAGAGAGGAAGAGATAAAGAGTTCACCAGGTGTCATCCGGACAGGGAGAAGGAAGAGCTGACTGAGGCTGCGACAGTGGGGGTACAAACCTGTACTGTAACTTGCACTGATTTTTAACCTTTATGAGCTGCAGTGACAGAGAGGAACCTAAAGCCCCTTATTCTGCCCCTCAAGGGGGGCACATACAGGCTGTTATAGGTTTATTGGTGAAACTTGCTGGGGTTGCATGTAGACTCAGGGCTTCTCAGCATGTTTTTTTGGTTAAATATCGATTTTAATGTATGCTTATATTTGCATGCATTAGACTGTAGATATATTATTTTTATTATTATGTAATACCAACAATTCATATAGCCTGCTTTTTTTCTGTAACATGTCCAAAAAAACAGCAGAAAATGTCAATTTAAAATGTTTTTAAAAACATTTACATTCATATATCCCACCCACTTCCTATTGTCATTAAATGTCCAACACAGTAAAGGTGGAAAAAGTGAGGAAATTTCAACTCAAGCCAGCAAAGACTTCAAATGCTATATAGCACTTTAACCCCTATCATATGAGCCCAGACCATTTAGCCAGACTCCAGTCTTTCATAGTGCTGTGCATAAAGCCTTTGAGATTGCTTTATTATAATAAATAAGTCGGTAAATAAATAAGCCAAAAGGTGTTAAGGTTAAAGGCAAAACCTGGTGAAACTGGGGCCAACATCAAGACAAAAGAGGCAAATAAAAATAAGGTGCAAGGGCAGCGTAAATGTGAAAGAGCCAGACATTATAGATTAAATGGAAAGAATGGCAGATAATAACATTAATGCCATTGCTTTTATCTGATAGACATGTTATTATCAGCTAGTGCTGACTAGGCAGTAGCCTAAGAGGAAAGATTTGAGATGAGAGAGAAACTTGATAGTCATTAACTGTGTGTGTGTGTGTGTGTGTGTGTGTGTGTGCGTGTGTGGGTGTGTGTGTGTGTGTGTGTGTGTCTGTGTGTGTGTGTGTGTGTGTGTGTGTGTGTGTGTGTGTGTGCGTTTGTGTGTGTGTATATTTTCTTTTCTTCCTCCCCCGTGCCACTGGGTCATTCATGCAGCTCTGGACAAACTCAGCACCCAGCATCTCTACCACCCGACCCAGGTGGAGATCGTTCAGTCCAATGTAGTGTTTGACATCAGCAGCCTGATGCTGTACGGCACCCAGGCGGTACCTGTCCGGCTCAAGATACTTCTCGACCGCCTTTTCTCCGTGCTCAAGCAGGAGGAGGTACTGCACATCCTGCATGGCCTGGGCTGGACCCTCCGAGACTACGTCAGGGGCTACATACTGCAGGTCAGTAACCAGCGCATATGCTACGGTACCACGCACGCAAAGCATCATATGGATTTAGTGTAAAGTCCCGATATTAACTGCATTTACTCTCCTCTTACACACAAATTTGGCCCTAAAAAAACGTTTCTATTTGCCTACAATTTTCTGTAATTTTATGTCTTTTTAAGTGGCTGTTATTCCTGTGGTGATCATCACCATCAGTTCCAAATCTATCTAAAATTTTCTTTGGCATTGCAGTTATTTTCAAATTTACCGAACAAAAGCACAGCTTTGACAGTCTCGGCCACTTCAGCCCCATTGTCCGTCCATTTTCTTCCCATTTTCCCTGCTGTTACTTCGATTTCAGTGTGCCCCCTTTTCCTGTTCTGTCAACACTATGCCCCTCTTCTGGAAAAATGGAAGGCATTTTTGAAAAAAGAAGAAAAAAAAAAGTGGAGAAAAATGTCACGCCATCAAGCTATAAAACCGCTGTAGCACGTTTCCTCTCTCTATCCATCCCTGCCCTCACCCTCCCCTCCCAGATAATTGCAGTCAGACACATTTCTCAATCAAAGGTACAGAGGTTTTGGTGTTGAAACCCAAACCAAAGTGTTCCTGAATGAATTAGTTAAGAGCAAGTGAACATGTGCATGTGGTTAGTTGTGCGTGTGCGTATGTGTGCACATGCATATATAGTTTGGTCTTCCAAGAGTGTAAGTGGAACAGCATGATGAGGACGAGGTGGTTTGTATGTGGAAACAGCCTCTGTGTGTAAAGAGCTCACCAGTTCAGTTAGTTCCTTTAAACGAACACACACAAATACACGTCCAGCAGTTTACTTATAATCTGCGCATTATTATAAGAACAGAACCTGGAAACATAATAATAATAAAACAATTTTTCCTAAAAAAAAAGAATGCTTATTAACTGTCTTATTTAATATAAATTAAAACACTAATACCGCTATTCTTTGTTTGGTTAAGTCAGTTAATATTCTGAGAAATAAGCCTATTAAATGCTATAAAAAAGCAAGAAAATTGTCACTTTTGTGAAGGTAAAAAAATAATAAAACTATATTTTTTGATTTTTGTTCCACTGAATAACAGTGGTTAAGTGTCAGTCACCAGCTGTATCAGCTCAAAAATCCCCTCACACATTTTCGTCATTCAGACCTAATATTTTCCCTCATAAACCTGACTAAATGCGCTAAGTCTGCAGTGTGAGAAAGCCTTGCGTTGAGCAACCACTGGAGTGCTGGTGCTTCCCATACTTGCAGCCTCTGTGTTTTTATCAGCTGGTTCTAATAGTCAGCTGGTGGGAGCACTGTTGCTCAACTGCTCAGCCTCATGTCACGCTACTGACTAAATCCTCTAGATCTCCTCAGAAGGGCTTCAAAGGGGCCGCGGCCACAGAGAAGCAGCCAGTCACTTAAGGACAGTAAGTAGTCATTGTACGGCCCTATTAGCCTGTAAGTAGCTATGAAATTCAATCATCTTCACCGAGCCTCCCGGCGACGCCTTATGTCAGGGGCGTGTTTCCCACCGCTGCATCGCACTAAATGAGAGATAAAATGAGAAGAACTTTATTGCAGATGATAGATAATAAGTTGTCTTTTTTTATACTCATGTCAGGGGACATTATTTGATGATAATTTACTTTACCGTAATCGTAGCAGTCTGGCTTTCAAAGGATTGCCTGCACTGATTTAGGATTGGAGCGAAAGAGTTTAGGCCACAGGAGTAATGATATTAATTTCTGTTTCAATAAGATATGATATAAATTGCTGTCATTACCAAGCAGATGCGTTCACTATTTCGGAACTAGTTTGATCTAATGAAGCCTCTTGTTAATGGCTGTTTGTATTTAAACATATTTCTCCCCTTATTTATTCTGCCTTTATTTTTCCTCCAGTAATAACTAACACTTTTCCCAGTAGATTGAGTAAAAATTTCATCTTGAGTGTGTTTCTGGATTCCCATGATGCACCTCAGTACACCTGCAGCTCCTCTCATGTCAATCAGACATCTTGAACGCACCCCCCAAAAAACACACACAAACCGCCATGCTCTAGTATTCATCTTCTTTTGTCTGACCAACACATTTTCCGTCTCTTTGAGGCCCTAATTTTTAATTTTTGACCAGCAGGCCCATGAAACCAGACTCGCCTTCCAGCCCGGGGCAAACAGTCGCCTGTAACGACTCCCGGGCCTCCTCCTTATCATCCTTTCTGTTCCTGTGCGAATCGCACGGGTCTCACGCTTACGCACAAACCTCCGTGTGTTTTCAGCTGGAGATGAGTGCGTGTGCTTGTGTCTATAAGTGCTTTTCTCTATGGATGCTTTGTGCTCTCAGGTAGAGAGCTGCTCTGTGCTGAACTCAGCGCAGCTTCCGCGAGACTCTGGTTTGATCACAGCGAGTGAGCCAAACACCTACATAACTTACACACAGTATACATTGGAGTACGAAAATAAACATCGGCAATCATTCATGTCTTGATCATTCATATCAGAAGCATCAGTTGCTGCTTATGCTCATGCAGCCATTATGACTTTGCAGGACAGACCTGTAATAAAGTAATAGCGCAAATAGCTTTCTAGTTCAAATTGACTGTCTAAATAAACCTTACCCTCTCTGCCAATCAGTTGATTTAAACTCTCCTGTTATAACAGACTACCTCACTGAAAAACGTTCAGCAGCTTATTCAATGTTAGGGGGTTTTTTTTGTTGACATTGAATAACCTTAAAATGTCTGTGGAATCATAAAAATTGGAGCTCAGAGGTTTTCACCAGAGAGTGATGACTGATAGTTATGTATGTGTGTATGTGTGTGTGTGTGTGTGTGTGTGTGTGTGTGTGTGTGTGTGTGCAGTATTTTGTTTTTTA